>BQNB010081601.1:0-25521 GCA_026074375.1 Tanacetum coccineum
AATATAAACCGAAACAAAAGCTATAAGCCCACAACATATACCAAACCAATAGGTTATAAGCTCTTATTATAAGCCAAAAATAATAAACTATAAGCCCACAACATATTCCGAAACCAATAAGCTATAAGCTCTCATTATAAGCCAAAGATAATAAGCTATAATCTCGAGTATATAAGCCGAATTCTATAAGCTACAAGCCGAAATAAGCCAAAAGTAAATGGGCCGAACCCTTTTTCTTGTTGGACCGCGACTAGAACAAGCCCACCTCATGGGTTGGTTGGGCCGAGCCCAAACCAAACATAACCAAAACCGAATAAGCCCAAAAGTACACAAATAAGCCCTTAATGAGCTTATTTTTTAGCAACGTTTCGAAATAAGCTCCGAATAAGCATTAGACTTCAAATAGATTCACCACCACAACCAAAATTTAAAAGTGACCATTCCTTGTTCCTTTCTTTTTGAGGTCGACGCACACAAACACACCCTTTTATCATTCGTTTCATTTTTAAAACTCGATTTCACAACGATAAGCTTGTACAACTAGCATTTAGATACTATAAAAACCATAAAAGTACAACTTAAAATAAAATTTAGAAAAACTTACAATCTTGATGTTCTTGGTTCGGTTTTGACGCGAATAAATAAACCCAAATCATTTTTCTACAGCCCGAAACTATCTAACACCAACCCACTATTAATTATTAACCCATGTTCTTGCTAAATCTTCAAAACTTTTGTGTTTCTTGGTCTTTTGGGAGCTCGTCCGATTTAGAGAGAAAGAGAGAGTTTTTGTTTTGGTTTGATTTCAAAATGAGAAGAAATATGCATGTTCAAGTGATGCCAAAGACATATGTACCACATTAGAACATGGTGAAACTAAAAACTTGCCATGTTGTTCCTTTGTTTGTCCCATACCCAACCCAAGTATCCTAGGGGCTCGAGGTGTCTCGTTTTCGTGTCAGGTTCTCTAAAAACTCAATTCTCGCTAAATTAAAATGTTACCCGGGGTTAGTTAGTATTTTTATTGCGTTTAAAAACATTTTTCCAATAATCTAGAGTGTTTACTCGACACCCTTTTCTAATTTAAATCTCCCAATAATTCATTTAGTACGTTACCGGTCGCGTTAGGACCAAAACACGAATTTTTGGTTTAAACTCAACCGAACCTTTCCCATCATTTTTTAAAAGCGTTCCAACTTCAAAAATTCAACTTGACACTTTTGACTTGCCCAAAGTTTTCACTTTAACGACCGTTACAGTATTTTACCGAACTTTGCGAAAACGCCCGTTTTCCTGACAACTTTCAATCCATACCTCAACGATTTACGTTTTACTAAACGTTTTGCCAACTTATAAATTTTTTCATTAAATAAGTTTATTCAATTCACCCAAAGATCATAAAACTCATTTTTCAAATTTACTATCGTGCCGGTATGCGCTGCGTGACGATTTTCAGAAAATCACAAGAAAGCTTCCCGAAATTACTTAAAATACCAACCAAATACTCCAAAATGGAAAGACGAATCGAAATTTATTCTCTTCCGAAATTCAAAACTCCATCAAACTCCTGGTTAAACCGTAACCGTTTTACGCAAAAATAGTCAACTGAAGTCAACTTTTCAGCTTTCATTAGGAAAACTGTCAAGATCGAAAGACTTCAAAATACGAAATTATAATATTTTATAATACTTAACCCTAGGAAAATTACCAGTTATCACAGTCTAACCCCTTAAAGGAATTTCGTCCCAAATTTCAACTCAAATCATCAAATCACAACATCGACAGGAAATTCCATTCCTCGACGAATCACATAAAATCACTAGGGTTTAGTCTTTTCAAGCAAGGTTTCTTACGATTCCTCTAAAGACTAAGTTTTTCCGTAGTCCAATCCTACACTTTCTCATGGTTAATCTATATCCGATCACAAAACCACGATAGTCTTTCCTACTATCCCTTAGTTTCTCAATTTCTTCAAACTTAGGTCATACAGTCTCAGTCGGGTGTCTGAATACGATCCAGTTCTTGACGTGATGACTATTCTATCATAATTGGCATCACCAAACTTTTTGGTTATTCAACCAACGGGACTAACCCTACAAGGTATGTGTCCTACATAATACGACTCACACTCTACTTTCCCAAGAACGTTTACGGTTCTTTTGCCAACACTTACTCAAAGTCATTAAGTAAACCTTACTTGGTCAAACACTCCCGGCTCTACCTTTCTAGGAAGACCATTTTATTGTCTAAACCTCAGCATTATTTGCCTTGAACTTTTTCCAAATCAATCCTACTCAACGAGTACTTTAAATCTCACTTCACTTAGATAGGTCAAGATACCTCCCAAAAGCTTACATAAGAAAAAGTAAAATCAGGTTTAAATTCGATTACTAAAATTCCTTCCAACTTCCTCGTGACCTATTCACGGTCTTTCACCTTCCTATTAGCCTTTCTAACGAAACGATAAAATCGACCAACTCGAATATATTTCAAGTTTACGGAATATACCAACTAAATCGTATACTAATCCTCACAAGGAATGGGGGTCCGCCCTAACACGAGCCACTAATCGTATCACAACCATATACGGGAAACTGTGCTCTCAAGCACTGATCTTATCCATCCAATCGGAAATAACATAAAATACTGCTAATTACTAACAATTCGAACAAAATTTCCTTCACTATCATAAAATGATTTCAATACAAATCATCTAACGACTAATAAGGATTTGGTCATAACTACCACTATTCAAAAACAAAACTTTTCAAATCATAATACCAACATTAACCGACGCTACTCGGTTTAGTGTTATACAAAAAAAACCTAACTAATCTCATATCATTTACCGCTCCCTATGGTCCATCTCCTACTCTAAAGCAGTAACACGATCTCTCGTCTCCCGTAACTCATGCTGCAAAGCGGCCTGCTATACTAACATATCATGAATCAGTCTATGGTCATCATACCCTGTCCGTGACATATTTTCTATCCGGGTGTCAACACGCTCTGCCCATGCCTCCAATGCCAGCACAGGCCTTCATAAAACTCCAAACGTCACGACAGTCCTCTCCTGCTCATGTTCTAGGCTCCTAAGCCGATATCTTTGAGAGAAGATCTCATCCCTGACTGCCCCTGATCTAGTAAACAACTCTCCTATATCCCTATCATACTTCTCAAACAATGCAGGCTGTAGCTCCCTTAATCGTACCGTATGATCATGAATCAACCCTCTTTGTATCTTAACCTGGGCTCCCAACTCAGTCAAAAGTCCCTCAGCCTCAGCCATGGCGGGTGAAGCTACCGGCGATGGGACGGTCAATGATATCATAGGTGATGAAATAGGTATAGGAACAATAGAAAGGGAAGTGAACTAGACGACCACTCGGGTGAAGGCGATGTCTGAGTAGGTGGTGCTGGTGGTGGGTAAGCAGGAACATCAATGTAAGCTATACCGTCCTCTGGGTCTATCCATGTAGTGAGTGTGAGCTGCCTAAGTGCTGACACTCTCTCTAGTCTCCCAGGCTCTGATACAGATCCAGAACCCTGTCCTACCTTAAATACACTAGGCATCCGGCTGTCCCTCAATGCTATCTCCCGATGCCTCAACGCCCCATAACCCAATCCTAGAGGCTCACCCACGGCTGTCTCCACTACCGGGGCTGCCCGCTGCTGATCCTCAGGTACAACCTCATCCCCTCCTAAACTAAGACTCTCATCTCTCATACTGGGGCCCTCGTCCCCCGTAGCAAGACCCTCGTCCCCTGCAGCAAGATCCTCATCCTCTGTAGTAGGACCCTTGTCCTCTGTGTCCTCGCTCCTACTATCAGAATCTGAACTCTCCTCTATCTCCTCGTCCTTCTCCTCTTCATCCTCCTCCTTATGATCCTCCTCCTCCTCATCATCCTCTACTAATTCAGACGCACCTCGATAACGCTTCTGTGAAGGAAGGTCTGGAGGTGGCGATGATGGTGAACTCTCGTAAGAGGACCTAAACCTCTTACGGAATGCTAAATCGGACATAGCTGCCACCTCTACTATACTAGCAGAGAGGCTAGGTGACATCGCAGGCAAAACATGCACGGCCATACGTGCGGTCCTACGGAGAAGTGGAACTAAGGTGGGTGAAGTATGGGTAAGTGAGTGATCCGTTGAAAGTGGTGCGGGGGAATCCGATGACGTGGATCTCACACTAGACGTGTCAGAATCCTCTGACTCCTCAGCATGACATGTAGGTGGTGTACTATCAGGTAGTGAAGTGGGTGATGCTACAATGTGGGGTGACTCAGGTATCTTAGTCTCAACAGGGTCCTCAAAAGGTTCGGACTCAGTATCTGTCTCGACTAAATAAGCCTGCCTAATAACCTCATAAGGATCCTCATAAAGTGGTACGGGTACTCTGGAGCTCTGAGCTCCGTCAGCCTGAGTGGAAATCTCTGGGTCAACAAACACTAGGGTAGATATCCTGTGATAACACGATAAAAGGGTATAAGTATTTCATAAAATATCATTATCCAAATTAACAGCATCATTATGCTTACATATACAAATCATCATAGCTTTTAAAATTAGACGTTCGTAACCGTATATACATATATATGTATATATATATTAAATATATCGGAAGAATACGAACAAAAAATAATCACCGACCAGGTTCGATACCGAACAGGCACAACTGGTCATCACATAGAGCACATAATCCACAAAAGCATACCCTTAATTCATGTCGCTACCTGCGACATTTCCACTAAAACTCTCAAGGCAACATGCACTACACTAAGGCAAGCACGACCAACATCAATCAATCAACATCGCTACACGCGATAATTTTACCTACATTTTCAAGGCATTGCACACTACTACTACTAAGGCAGCATGGCAATCCTACAATCAATATGCTCTCAAACTCAACACTCGCAAGTGTTCTCATCACTTTACATCCTTTCATTTTTAGGTGGTCTCATCATTTACACATCCCTCCCTTCCCCTAACATAACTTAAGAAAACTACCCCCACCATTTTATAGCCCTTCGTAAATTAAGCATAGTTGATCAGGCCATGCATAATTTAGGAGATACCATGAATTGTTCGGGCTAATTGACTTTTGCCATGTTTGAGGTTTTATGAAAACTCTAGTTTGGTTATAGTTGCATTTTTACAAAATTTCATTTTTTATAAAAACCAGCATTCTCTATAACTTAGGCTCTGATAACCAATCTGTCACACCCCGTCAGCGGCGGAAACACGGGTGTGCGACATAATGATTCTCATTACACAAGATACCAGATCATACCGTTTATTAATATAAATGTTATTTACAAAAGTTTACAATTTTGCAACCTTGGAAAGTTAAACAGTTGTCTTTCGATAAACTCCAAATGTACTCATCCTTTGGTCCCAATTACTCCTCATTTAACATTTGCTAACAACACACCTGAAAATGATACTCGAAAACGTCAACAATAATGTTGGTTAGCTCGTAGGTTTGTCTCTAAACCAAAAGATGTGCCAATATCTCAAAACAGTGGACAATAGTACAATACGACAGTGAATATATGCAAACAAACTATGACTTAGCATCCTCACTAATCATGAAACACGACCTAGCATCCCCGCTAGTCAATCACTATATGTCACTTACGCGCCTAAAGGGCCTACCAGTTGGAGCACTAAATTAGGGCAGGACCTCACACATAACTAGGTAGGTGTACCCAGCTGATCCAATAACCACACAAATACTGGGATAGGCGTACCCCTCTGATCCAAACAATCACACAAATACTAGGATAGGCGTACCTTTCCGATCCAAACAATCATGCAACACATAATATTCACATAGCAGTCATAAGCACTTAACATTGTCCTAAAAACAAAACCACGTTTCGCACAGTTCAGAAAAACAGTTCAAAACACATTTGAGTATCATTTCCCCCCAACAGAAAATAGTAAAAATGTGGCTATAAGAACTCACTTCAATAGCAACAAATAGCAACCGCACAAATCACAATAAGTAACGCACAAATAATCTCAACACACGCTCAGCAGTACCCGGCCACGACCTAACATAAGTTTTACCTCATAAATATTTGTACAAAGTTATATTATTGTACAAGCGTTCGTCTTTTACTCACACAAAATCCTCGTTCTTTTACAAAATGCTTATCCTTACTCCCAAATTCTTACTCTTATTACCAAAACTTTTATCCTCATCCCAAAATCTTTATCCAAAAACGTGGTTGTGTGGTAATTACGCAAAAGACTCAATGCACTTGGGCTAGTGCAACCTCAACACAAGCTACTCCAACATAGTCATTAATGAAAACGAAACAACTGACCAAACGGTCCAAGAGAATCTGACGAGAAATGAATAGGAGTTCAAAGATCGAAAATAATCGAACAGATATCTTCGCAACGTCAAAACACACACACACACACACACACACATATATATATATATATATATACATATATATATATATATATATATATATATATATATATATACATAATAATAATAATAATAATAATAATAATAATAATAATAAAATAATATTTTATTATTTTCGTCTCTTTATCGGGCTTAACGGAGTAAGTATAAAATCTTACTATCTTTTTATATTTACGTTCAATCGTCTACCCTTAATACTTAATATTTTCAAAAGTTATCCTTTTTGTCCTTTAATCGAGTTGACACCAAATAATCATTCCACATTATTCCAAAAATTCCAATATGATGTCAAAAGTTCATATTTTTTTAAACGCACTCATCCAAACGTGACCAAAATCGCCCGCTTTAAATCATTTTCCACTTCCGTAACTATTTTAATCCCATAGATTCAAATTTTGAGTCCAAAAGTCCATTTATTTGTCATTGAGCCTTATGGCCCATTAAAGTTTTTAATAATTAGTCCGATTGTTAAAACAAGTCCCTTAACCTTTTTATTTAAGTTTTTAAGTTTAGCCCGATATTAAACGTAATCCAAATAAAAGTTTAAGTCCAATGGACCTTAAGCACATTAAGCCAAATCGAACGGGCCGAAGCCCAATAAACCATGTGTCCAAAATATAAGCCGAAATCCATTAAACCGTAATCCCAAGAATATAAACCAAAACAAAAGCTATAAGCCCACAACATATACCGAAACCAATAGGCTATAAGCTATCATTATAAGCCGAAAATAATAAACTATAAGCCCACAACATATTTTGAAACCAATAAGCTATAAGCTCTCATTATAAGCCAAAGATAATAAGCTATAAGCTCGAGTATATAAGCCGAATTCTATAAGCTACAAGCCGAAATAAGCCAAAAGTAAATGGGCCGAACCCTTTTTCTTGTTGGACCGCGACTAGCACAAGCCCACCTCGTGGGTTGGTTGGGCCGAGCCCAAACCAAACATAACCAAAACCGAATAAGCCCAAAAGTACACAAATAAGCCCTTAATGAGCTTATTTTTTAGCAACGTTTCAAAATAAGCTCCAAATAAGCATTAGACTTCAAATAGATTCACCATCACAACCAAAATTTAAAAGTGACCATTCCTTGTTCCTTTCTTTTTGAGTTCGACGCACACAAACACACCCTTTTATCATTCGTTTCGTTTTCAAAACTCGATTTCACAACGATCAACTTGTACAACTAGCATTTAGATACTATAAAAACCATAAAAGTACAACTTAAAACAAAATTTAGAAAACTTACAATATTGATGTTCTTGGTTCGGTTTCGACGCGAATAAATAAACCCAAATCGTTTTTCTACAACCCGAAACTATCTAACACCAACCCACTATTGATTATTAACCCGTGTTCTTGCTAAATCTTCAAAACTTTTGTGTTTCTTGGTCTTTTGGGAGCTCGTCCGATTTTGAGAGAAAGAAAGAGAGAGTTTTTATTTTGGTTTGATTTCAAAATGAGGAGAAATATGCATGTTCAAGTGATGTCAAAGACATATGTACCACACTAGGACATGGTCAAGCTAAAAACTTTCCATGGTGTTCCCGGCCCAAGTATCTTAGGGGCTCGGGGTGTCTTGTTTTCGTGTCGGGTTCTCTAAAAACTAAATTCTCGCTAAATTAAAATGTTACCCGGGGTTAGTTAGTATTTTTATTGCGTTTAAAAACATTTTTACAATAATCTAGAGTATTTACTCGACGCCCTTTTCTAATCTGAATCTCCCAATAATTCATTTAGTACGTTACCGGTCGCATCAGGACCAAAACACGAATTTTTGTTTTAATCTCAACCGAACCTTTCCCATCATTTTTAAAAGCGTTCCAACTTCAAAATTTCAACTTGACACTTTTGACTTGCCCAAAGTTTTCACTTTAACGACCGTTATAGTCTTTTACCGAATTTCGCGAAAACGCCCGTTTTCCTGACAACTTTCAATCCATACCTCAATGATTTACGTTTTACTCAATGTTTTGCCAACTTATGAAATTTTTTATTAAATAAGTTTATTCAATTCACCCAAAGCTCATAAAATCATTTTCAAATTTACTGTCGTGCCAGTACGCGCTGCATGACGATTTTCAGAAAATTACAGGAAAGCTTCCCGAAATTACTTAAAATACCAACCCAATACTCCGAAATGGAAAGACGAATCAAAAGTGATTCTCTCCCGAAATTCAAAACTCCCGGTTAAACCGTAATCTGATTTACACAAAAAATAGTCAACTAAAGTCAACTTTTCAACTTTCATCAGGAAAACTGACAAGATCGAAAGACTTCAAAATACGAAATTATAATATTTTATAAAACTTAACCCTGGGAAAATTACCGGTTATCACATATGAGTTGTAAGCACTTGAATTTTGTATTCTTGACGAATGGTACCTAGGATGGTTTTGGATGGAATTGGTTGTTTTATTTGTGTTCTAGGACTAATTTAGAGTTGTTTTAAGTTGATAAAATCAGCAGGGTATAGCCAATCAAACATCAAATAGCTCGTTCTTGATTTTTAAGGTTTTTTGCCATCTTAGAAAACTTTTAGCGCAAAATTGGTTTGGATTGAGGTTATAGTACCTTTATTACAAGTGATCCTTAGATGCTATAGGAACTGGGAAAAATAAGAAATAGGAAGAAAGTGAGAAATTTTTCGCGAGTTCTTTTCCGGCACCTGACCACGGCCGCCGGCCGGTGAAACCAGCCGCCGGCTGGAACCACCTGAGCAGCTTGGCCGCCGACCAAAGGATGCCAGCCGCCGACCGTGGCCCACAGACCCGTTTTTGCTTGTTTTTCCGCACTTGTGTTCATGTCAAGTTCGTATTTGATGTTATTTGTTAACGCTAGCATGTATTGTTGAATTGTTTACAGAAACGAAAGGCTGGCTCATCAAATGCAAGTGAAATAAGGAATCCATATGTGATTAAGTTTTCTAAGAGAGGTGTTGTAAACCCGGATGCTCTACAAGTGCAACCCACAAGTAACCCTCATTTGCAATGGAATGGGAGTAGTGACATAGAAAAGCAAGCTTATAATGCAAGATTAGCGAAACTACAAGTTAGGAATATAGCAACTCCAAAGCTTGTTGATTGGGGTGTGTTGGATGAAATTGGCATTCACCTTGAGTTAACAAAAATATTTAGGATTAGATTTAAGGAAGATGACGAGTTAGTGTTTACTTGTCGAGCGTGGTTGCAAGCCTTCAAAGTTAAGGAAGATGTGTACAAAAAATGGTGTTTGGAGTTTTTCTCTACATTGTGGGTTGATGAGCAAATTAAGGTTGAGAATATCACAAGTGAGGTATGTATTTGGTTTCGTTTGTGTGGGAAAAATTATGAGTACACCCTCCTGGATTTTGTGGTTCTTCTTGGTTTGTACATGGAGGATGAAATTAAAGAGCCAAAACTTGGGGCATACCTTGAAGCGGGAGAAATGAACTTTGATAAGTTTCATATTAAGTCGTTTTGGGAAATTATTAGTAAGAATGATAAAGGTAGGAAGAATGAAGTGTCACTCCGAGACCCGAAGTTGAAACTAATTCATAGGCTTCTAGTGAATATGGTCCTTCGCCGTGACTATAGTCGAGATGAGCTATTCTCAATCGGTTTGTTTGGTTGATGAGATTTGATTCTGTAAGGGTGAGCTAATGTTCATGGATCTAATCCACATTACTTGTTTTGATTAGAGCCGCCAGAAAGAGGGGTACTAGTAAAATAGGAGGACATTAGGTTACTAGAATTGTTAAGAATCTTAGGTTGTTTGTTCCATTAGAGATTAAAAAGTGTTCATCACCATTGAAATCGGGGTGGCTGGATAAGAAAGCATTTGCAAGGTTGATTGATAAAGAAACAAATAAGTTGTTACCACCGGATGATGATGACGAGGAGGATGAGGATGAACAAGAGATTGAGCATGAGGAAAATGTTGAGCAAGAAGAGAATGTTGGGCGAGAGGCTCTGGTACAACAAAAAGATGGATTTGAGGAGATGAGTCGTAGGATGTCGGAAATATATGGGATGGTTTCGAGACTCACGTATCAAATAGACTACTTTAAGCCTATTTTGACCCATTATTCCCAAGCGCATAATTTGACTATGACTCCCCCCTACAATCCACCGGGTGTACCCGGTATGCGGTTTCCTATGTACCCACCTCCATCACCACCAACTAACTCGGACGCGGTAAACATTGGTCAAGCGAGTAGTAGTCAAAATGTAGGAGGAGTCGACACTAGTATTGTGGGTAGTATGGGACATGGAAATGATGATGTAGGAGCCAGACCTAGTCATGTTACAAACCTTGTGGAGTATGCCGACGGGATGGACGAGGACGACGTGTGATTGTGATGCTTGATAGACTTATTTTTACTAGTATTCGGATATTATTATCTACTTTTTCTCTCGTACTTTATTAAGATTATGTGTAATGACTTTTTATGGTTGTTTATTTTATCGCTTTTAGACTATTACACTTTTCATTTGAAAAAAAAGAAAGAAAAAAAGGAAAAAAGTATTGAAAAATATTTTCTAAACAGCAACCCCCGACCACGGCCTCGGCTGTGCAATAGCGGGCCTGCTTCGAAAAAATATATTTGTTTTACAGAAAAAGGAGTCGGCCGGCGCAGCTGTTTAGCCGACCGGCTGGCTGCTCGCGGCTGTTTTAAAATAAAATAAAATTTAGAGTCGTGTTACGTTTCTGAGTTTTTAGAATGTTTTATTTATCTTATTAGATATGTTTAATGTTTGTTCGTATTTGTTTAAGTTGGTTCTGTCCCCTGTGTTTTATATTTTAACAGTTAAAGTGCTTTTTTGTGGCTTGTTTAAAATTTATGGTGGTTAAGGTAATGAACTTTGTGGGGGTGTGGTATCGCTAGGAAACCCTCACGAGACTACAAAACCTCGTCCACTTCGTGCCATCGAAAGGGTTTTAAAGGTTTGATGCATAAGCTAAATGCAACCATGTTTGCTTTATTAAAGTGTGCATTTTTTAACTTAATATTTTTCGTATTTTGTATTTTAGTTTATTTTGCAGTTTATTAAAGCTCGTGGAGGACGGATTGATCGATATTATTATAGATCTTAAACTTGGAGTGCATACTATTGGTTGAAAGTGAATCGATTGATCTCCCGAACTTAGCATATGGGAGTTTTAAATTGGGGTTGTGGGGATTTCTTGGCCCGGAAGGTTTCGTTTCTCTTGGACTATTTATTTATTTAATTTTCCTATTTTACATACTTTGAAGTTTGTTTTTATCACATTGAGGACAATGCGTAACTTAACTATGGGGGAAGTAAAATAGGAAAAACGAAACTGATTTTTAAATTTTCTGATTTTTGGGCCAAATTTAATTTTTTTTGTAGCACTTGTTTGCCCTTGCGATCTGGCTAATTTTAAAATTTGTGTGTACTTGTTTGCCCTTGTGATCTAGTTGTTTACACGCTTTTAGGATAATATATTAGAATAACTGGATCAATCCACTGGTGAAATATGGTAAATTTGAAAAATTCAAGATGTGTACCGGTTAATATTGCAATCCATTCTAGGATCGATGACATTTGCTAGCGCGTTTATAGCTCTTTCCACTAAATTGTAAGAATTTGAGCCTATTTCATATATCGTACATCTTTTATGCTCGGTCTTTTTTATATGAGTGTGCCGGTGGTTGTATTTATTCTAAAACTTGTGCTTGTAAATCATTACCAGACCGCAGTGAGATCACATTCGTGTGATATAAGTGTATATGCATGATAAAGATGCACCTTAGGAATAAAACCAAATGGCCTTCCGTTTACATCTAATGATACACATCGGCTAGTTAACTTCCTATATGGACCCATTTGTTAGCACTCACTTTTAGTGCTAGATACCCTTATAACACATGTTGAGCCACCCCGTTCGTTTGATAAAATCCAGAAAAAGTAAAAAATATTTAACTTTAAACCTTAGCCTGACCCTTATCAAAGTCTAATTGGTTGGTTGGTAGTTGCTAGTTGCTTGGTATGTTTGATTGTTTTTTTATGATTGACAGTTATGCCACACTTCGCCATTTGTATGTGCCATTCCGACAAAGATGAAGATGCGCAGCTTCATATTTTATATTTTTGTAGTGTATGTTTATGCGAAGTGTGGGGGAGTTGTGATGTATGAAAAAAATGAAAAAAAAAGGTTGAAAAGAAAAAGAAAAAAGAATAAGTCATCGAAAAAAAATAAAAAAAATATGTGATGACAATAATAGCCAATGTGCTATATTATTATGAAGATGAAGTATATTGAGATATCGATTAGCCAATGTGCTAAGACGTGATATACTTATGTGGCGATCGCTAACTAAAATCATTTTTGGATTTGTGGTTTGTTCGGTAACTAGCAACAATTGGGACTTAGACTTTTGACTTATATGTTCGTGATACACCCTCTCATAAAGAATCTCATGCCTTATCCATACCCCTTACTAACCCGAAGCCTAAAATATTACAACCCTAATAAAAGACCTCTTTAGATGTGTACACTTGGTGCTTACGCCGCGTCAGTGGAGTTTTGTTTCTTATACAAGCTTATGGTAATAAATTTGGTCACGACCGAGCTATGAGTGTGATTTATCTTATATACTCCACCACTGAATAAATAAATGAGTGTTGAGTGAATTATACTTCATTCCCTTTTCGTGAGGTGCTTAGAAATGTTTATCAAGCAAGAAAACCTTTGGGTATTGTCAAACATCTCGGTTTTTCACCAAAAGCTTAAAACGATGAATCTTATCTCGTACTTGTACTTGGTAGATTTGCATCGCATTTTTCTAATCATTCTTGTGTACCATGTGGATTTTATTTTCTTTAATTCTATATTTGCTTGAGGGCAAACAAAGTTAAAGTGTGGGGGAATTTGATAACGCTCAAATTGTGTATATTTTTAGGAGCGTTATCCGTATTTTATGCATGCTATTTGGTTAAACTAATGAGATTTTTAGCTCATATTCGTACAAAGTTGTATCTTGTGTTCTTAGTTAGCCAAAGTCAAGGAAAGTGAAGAAAAGACGAAGAAACGATCAATAAACGAAGAGTAATGCATGTATGAAGAATTCCCGACAAATGCAAGTCTCGTAAAGTATATTCGTGAAGATAAAGTCATCAAGTTAGCGGTCCAAAGACTCAAAGATAATGCACAAGACGGAAAACAAAGAAGAAAATATAAAGCTACAAGTGTTGACTATGTTTGGACAAATATGTGCTCACGGCCCAAGGCCGCCAAATCTAGCCTTAGGCCAAGCCAGCCATAGGCCAGCCAATTTAGCCGCAGGCCACAAAAGCCAGCTGCCGGCTAAAACACTCAGAGTGGTCCCCAAGCAAAAGTTAATACATTTTAAGTACCATTAAAATATGAGTCCGGTCATTCCACTCTATATCTGTCATTTCCACCTCATTACTATCCCTTGGAGCCAAAGAAATGTGCTTGGAGGCTAAAGGTAGCTACTAGTATAAATAAGAGAACCTTGTTTGATTTTTAGATATGAAATTCACCCTTCACCCACAAGGGCAGATTTTCCACCAATTACTCAACCCAAAAGACCCTTTCCACCCTACCATTTATAGAGGAAGAACCCAAGTACATCTACGAAGTGCTAGAGTAATGGAATCCTACGGTTAGAACATGTAACGGTTGATTGGAGGCTCGTAGGATTGCTCTAAATCCTATTCTTTACTTATTTTAATTTCTACATTGGGTAAACCTTATTATTCATGATGTTGAACTTTATTTATTATGTTGGAACGCTATTTTTAATCGAATTTGATATGGAGTAGTTTCGTTTACTTGTTTGGAACTATGTAGATATTGATATGGAGTGTTTGGCAATTTATTCAATAAATAACTATGATCTTACTTATGAGTTTCTTTGAATTGGAACACGTCTAAATATCTTGTTGATGAATCATAACCGGATTTATAGGGCGAAAGGACTTCTTGTTATGTTTTGTTCCAAAATATTGGCGCGTAAATATATGGTAATTCATACTTGACAACTATGAATTAAACAAGTTAAATAGACTCGTGATGGTTTAATCTAGAGTATAGGTCGAAAGGACTCTAATGAACAAATTGGTAAAACCATACTTCTCACAAATGGATTGTAATGAATCGGTTTGTAAAAACATTCATAGGTCGAAAGGGTGCGTTTGGATAAACCATGATATATGCAATTCCATGATATTACCCATTGACTTGGAATTGTATGCTTTTTGATTTTGTGTGCTATTGTTTAATATCTATCTGATGTACCATTCACTCCATTGATATAAAAACTAGTTCCAAACAAGTTGTTTTTAGTATTTGAATACATCTCGTTGAATTCCGTCTTTTAATTCCTTTTATGGTATTTTGGTTTGTGACATCCGTTATACCTTTCGTGCATTTGACAAACCACATAAAATAATTCCCTTGGACGATCCCGACTTACCACAACAACCTTGCTATGAATGACATGGGTATACTTGCCCACATGTGTTCGCTTTTTAGTTAATTAGTTTGGTAAATCGTATTATAAATTTAAAACCTTTTGCGAAATGCATCACGGTACTTCTTCCTAGAACCTAGACACGTCGAATTCTATCACAATTAAACGCATCCGCATAAAGTATTTTATTTGCTGATTATAATCTATCTTAGGATATTAATAATGGTGATCTTATTAAACCTAGCCAATCAGAACTTTACCCACTTACTGCTTAACGGCTCTTTATATTCTAGTAGTTTGTTGTCCGAGTCTTTACCATGGGAATCAGAATGTTATTTGTTGATTCCAAGTCACCTGCTAGTCCAACTTGTTCACTAAACCAATGGTAAAGATAGGTCAATATTTGTGATCCTATGATTCTAGATATATAAATTGCAATATAGAGAGCCATCCCGGTATCTATATAGATATATACATATATATAGATACATATATATATATATATACATATATACATATATATACATATATACATATATATATATATATTAAATATATCAGGAAGAATACGAACAACAAATAAACACCGACCAGGTTCGATACCGAACAGGCACAACTGGTCATCACATAGAGCACATAATTCACAAAAAGCATATCCTTAATTCACATCGCTACCTGCGACATTCCCACTAAAACTCTCAAGGCAACATGCACTACACTAAGGCAAGCACGACCAACATCAATCAATCAACATCGCTACCCGCGATAATCTCACCTACATTCTCAAGGCATCGCACACTACTACTACTAAGGCAGCATGGCAATCCTAAAATCAAAATGATCTCAAACTCAACACTCGCAAGTGTTCTCATCACTTTACATCCTATCATTTTCAGGTGGTCTCATTACTCACACATCCCTTCCCTCCTCTAACATAACTTTAGAAAACTAACCCCATCATTTCATAGTCCTTCATGAATTAAGCATAGTTGATCAGGCTATGCGTAATTTAGGAAATACCGTGAACTGCTCGGGCTAGTTGACTTTCGTCATGTTCGAGGTTTTACTGAAAACAGACTTCACTTTGGATATAGTTGTGTTTTTATTTTATTTTATAAAAATCGACATTCTCTAGAACCTTAGCTCTTGATACCAATCTGTCACACCCCGTCAGTGGAAAAACACGAGATGCGACGATACCGTTCATCGCACAAGATACAAGATCATACACTTTACAATTTACAAGAAATGAAACTTGGGTTTACATAAATTTTACAAGTTAAGACTTGACAATAAATTAATCAAAACCCATCTCGACCCAGTCCTTTTGGGTTACATCTTTGCTCTTCCAACACCATTCATATACCTTTAAATGACACACCTGAAAATGATACTCGAAAACGTCAACAATAATGTTGGTGAGCTTGTAGGTTTGACCTTAAACTCAAAAGTTATGCCAATATCTCAAAACAATAGACAATAGTGCATTATGACAGTGAATATATAAGAAGCACCCATGAATTAGCATCCTCGCTAATCTTGTAAAACTCGACCTAGCTTACCCGCTAGTCGAACCATCCTAGCATCACCGTTAGTCTGGTAGCAAATATGTCACTTACGCACCTAAAGGGCCTACCAGGTGGAGTACTAGATTAGGCGAGGACCTCAAACATACTAGGGTAGGCGTACCCAGCCGATCTAATAACCACACAAATACTGGGATAGGCGTACCCCTTCGATCCAAAATAATCATGCAACACATAATATTCATATAGCAGTCATAAGCACATGTCTTGTCCCAAAAACAAAACCACATTTCGCACAGTCAAATTTCAAAACAGTTCAAAACACATTTGAGTATCATTTTCCCCCAACGAAAAAATAATAGAAAAATGGGGCTACGAGAACTCACCTCAATAGCAAATAAAGCAACTGCACAAATCTCAAACTCAAGACACAAATAATCTCAACACAAGCGCACAGCAGTACTTGGCCACAACCTAATCAATTACGACACTTAATTAATTTTTGCGCAAAGTTATCTTATTGTACAAGTGTTCGTCTTTACTCACACTGAGATCCTCAATTCCGTTACAAAACCTCCTTCCTTATCACAAAACTTTTACTCTTTATCCCAAAACCGTTATCTCATAACAAAACAGTTATCTCATAACCAAAACCAGTATCTTTTACCAAAACCGTTATCTCATATTATGGTTGTGTGGTGAATTACTCAAAAAAAAGACTCAAAACACTTGAGCTAAGTGTGACCTCAACATAATTTATCCAAAAACCTCGATCACCGTTGAAACGAGACGAACGATCAAACAATCCCAAAAAATCTAACGAGAAATAAGTGAGAGTTCAAATATCGAAAATAAACGAGTAGATATTTTAGCAACGTTAATATATATATATATATCAAATATAATATACCATATAAATATATAATATATATTATATATATATATAAGATATATATATATTATAACATATACATAACATATACATATACAATTTCAATGCGTGTTCGGTCTATATTTCAACAGTATTTTGTTCATTTGTCATTTCAACATTTTGCCTTGCCATCACTATATATCAAGGTTGTCAAAATCGCGATCCTGATCGTAGGATCGTACGATCCTACGATCCCACACACAAAAAACGATCAGGATCGTAACAAGATCGCAATTCAAGTAGGATCGTATCAGGATCGTAGGATCGTAGATAGGATCGTAGGATCGGATCGGATCGCGTAGGATCGTAGAATGGCCTTATTTTGGACTTTTGGTAATTTAGGCTAAGGTTTATAAATTTTCATCAAGACGGTTTCATATTTTTTTCTATCCATAATCGTTTAACGATTGAAACATGAAGTAGGTGCACGTATGTAGTATCTTTTTTTATCCATATCATTCATTTATCGATTGAAACATGAATGAACTTTGTGCAAGTATGTATTACAATATATCTAATGTTCTATTACCATGGTACTTGAACATATAACTTTTTTCTTTTATCATCTATTTAGATTCGTTTATCATATAAGAGGGAATTTCATATATACCCAATAAAATTTGAAAAATTAAATATTTCTCTAAAACATAAGTTATCAATGCATGATGTAAAATGCTATTAAAAATGTAAATATTGAAGTGTTTTGGGGATATATGTAAATGCTCATCATATAAAATATTATATAAAAAACATATAAAAATATAAAAAAATAACCTTATACAAAAATATATATGTTTTCATAGGATATCCGATCCTACGATTACGATCTTGCAAAGCCGAAAACGATCCTAAGTAAGATCCCGATCCTGACAACCTTGGTATCAACATTTTAATGAACACACACTTCAATTTAATACATATTACCTCTTATATTTTGATTAGTTTGTTTAAAAGTATCCACATACGTACCGAGTTCTATTGCAAAGCAAGCACGAAAGTGCTCGTGTTGCCTGTAAGTAATCCTCGATTAAATAGGTATTTGTTGTAGTTTAATTTTGACATTTGACCTCAATTTAGGCCATTAAGTTGATGTTTTCCACATTTGAGCCCTTCTATTTCTTAATTGATCTAATACTAATATAAAGAAGTAATCAAATAGGTTGTGAGACAATGAATTTTCACACCAAAGTTGTAAAATTTATGGTGATACATAGCATATGTAAAGACACTTTTAGAATATCGTCTCGTTATATATAACAACAATGCTTAATTTGATTTAGTGATTTACCATTTCCATTCTGTGAGTCTTAATCATTTATTTCATGTGAGAAAAAATGAAAATGTGGCCCAAGAAATAGAGTATTATAATGGTGTAAATGAATGAAGATTCAAATGTAAAATAAATCTTCTTTATAAACAACGTTGGTTCTTAAAATAAGACTCTTTCGCGCGGTTCGGGGCACTTGAGTTACCTGCCGGCGCCCGAGAGCATATTGACCCCTATCTAATTTTTGGGCCAATTCCCCTTGTACTAAAAAGAAATAAGATACTTGCCGAATCTGATCCATACACAACAAAATCAAACCCTTATAAGGCAAGATTGAAAAGTCAAAGAAAGACTATCAATAACACAAAAGCAATATATTGCAACAATAATTCTTGCTGATTGATTTTCTCATAAACTTTATTATTACAAACACATATATAAACATTTAAGTTATTCCCAAACACCCTTACATACTATTAAGGAAAAATTACACTTTTAAGCAAATTCCAAACACCCCTAAACACAAAATATTGTGACAAAATCAAACTAAGAATTCAAAATAGTACTTTCCATCTTGAAAGACCACGTCCAATTGATCACATCCCTAAGACACTCCACTTGATCACAACCATGACATAGCAACTCCAATAATAACAATGTCTCTTTCGCCTTTTGTAGTTCCGGTGAAATAATCTTGAATTCCTTGTTGGTTATTTCCATCACCACGCTGACATTTTGTACGGGTCAGAGATATATACCTTTCAAAGTCATCCAATGACACTGTTTTTAGAAGTTCAGTTCCCTAACTACTTCTTTTGGACTATACCTTGTGATTGTGATTTTTCAACTACATGTGTAATAAAAACTTCTTGGTTCACTTACAGCAGTAAGCATCCCTTTCAAAACTTCTTGCTCGTCATAACTTAATTTTCTCTTTACACTTGGTTTCGTCAACCTTTGAATGACAAGTTGAGAGATTGATCCACCGGCTTTTGGCTCTAACTCGTGACCCCTTTCCACTAACTATTTCTTTCAGTCCTTTGAGAGCTCTCCTTGATCACCATCAATCACTGTCCAGTTTTCATAGTACAACACATTCGGTATCAACTGCATATTATTCATTGCAAATACAATTACAATAAAATATTTGCAAAAGGTTACCTGTTGACTCCACGTGAAGTAAGGCAACATCTAACATCTTCGGTTCTTCTAAATCACATACAATAAAGGCTAATAGTATCCACATCATATCAGCACCGGTTCCTATAAGAAATAAAGGTGTGCAACTGAAAAAGACCAAACAGTGTTGAAACTAAACCATAAATTACCAAATAGTACCTATATATTATCAGAATCATAGTTTGGGCTAGTGATTCAAGCCTAATTCTTTTCTTAATTGACATAGTTTCATAAAAAAAAGTAATAACATGGTGTTGTACTAAATTACACCGGACATGATGAAGAGCCGATTGTTTTTATTAACGGGAACCAAGAACAGGACTGTGCATACCATTTCCAGTTGGGCTTTACGGTTCTGCCATAAGTTTGACATATTCCCTATGAAACTAAACCATATACCAGATCAGCGTTAGATTTTTAGGATGACGAGTTAATAACATCACTTAAGTACTATTAATTTACATTTAGCTTTACATAGATATGGGACTTACGTTGGAATAAGGCTTCTAGTTTGCTCCTTGCGATGATGAATCCATTTTTCCCTTGTTGCAGACATAACTTTAAATACCTAATGTTTTTGTTGTTGTTGTTGGTATTGTTTTACCAAAAGCTCGACATACAGAATTTCATTCCAAGAATCGGGTACACATGGAAGACACCAGTGATCGCAATCTTGGAAATATAATGGTGATTTCCGTTCTTCTTCCGAGTAACGTTGCTTTTTGTAGATTAAAGGGTGCCCGTCTTTTTGAAAATTTGTTAATTTTGTGATAATTATATATCAGACATGGGTTTTTATTCCACGTAAAACCATTTCTAGTGTTTTCATCTTGTTAAGATAGGGTAATAAGTAAGTGCTGCTTTTTATTGGCTTGACTTCGTTGTGACATTGCCCTCCACAATTCCACTACACTCCTCTGTTGTATATAAATTAACATATGTTAGACAGATTTCGGATTTGTACATAAGCAGAAAAGTAAAAAACATAGGTAATCCCAAACAGCCCTATATTACTTGTGCATGAGTCAACTAAAAATAAGTACATAAGCATAAAAGCAAAAAATCTAAACACCCCTTATTTACATAATGGGCTTTGACAGTGAAAGAACTCAATAAGAGATGTTCATCTATATATACATACTATACAACATTATTGTAAGAGTCTAAGAATAAAAAACAAGAATCAATTTGTCCATATAATTTGTTAAATAATGATATCAAATGTATACAGGAATGAGCCATTATACAAAAAGCTTACGTTTCAACAAACTAAGTTGTTTGTATTGAACATAAGTTTACGGTATGTTTGGACAAAAGTTTAGGGCCCGTTTGGACATAAAAACTATGTTAAGGGCTGTTTGGACAGAAAACCCTTATTTCGGAGTTGTTTTGATAATAGAAGTGTTGCGCCTTTATATAAGGACCAACTGTATTCCCTCGGATATGTATCGTAATTCAACTTATAAGCGTAGAAATTTATAGGTCAATTGTCTCATATTATTATGTGATGAATGCATCTACCGCCTCAAAAAGAAGAGTAGTTAAAGGAATTGGCTAATAGCCAAAAAATACTTAGCGTGTTTGGGCAAACAAATTTAGGCTATAATAATATCTTTAACAAATAATTACCTATACACTTGCTCAAGAACTAATGAATGTAAGTATTTGTTGTTACCTTCTTCTTGAAATAACGTCCTTTTAACTGTTTTCTCATTGTTTCCTGATAGTTATACGTCATCAAGTGTGTCACAATTTCTTTTACCAAGCAATGTTGATTTAGTAGCCTAGTTATGTTCCAACATACATTGTGTTTCATTTGGTGGTGTTGTGGGATTGGTGTTGCTTTCTTTGGCATCGTTGTTCCTGGTAGATATTTCCATGATCCGGTCAATCATGAAAACCACTTTTTCTTTAGAGGTTTTCTGGTTGTAGTGCTACTGGAAAGTCTTTTTAATTCCTTTAAGGTTTTGGATTGGGTCAGGAATCACCCGTGGATCAGTGTATCCTAACTTCACTACCATTGTGTTGCAATCAGGTTCTGTTATCGTGTCAGCAATCATACTAAAGAAAGTAGCATCTCCTTGTGCGGTTTCATCAACCAAAGTAGCTTTAAAGCAGAATATATATTTTATAATAGGCATAATTAGCTTTCCATACTTTTTTTAACAGGCATAACCAGGATTGTGTAGCATATTTAGTCATTAAAAAAATGAATCTTACATCTGGCCTTCAACTATTTCTTGCGGGGATTGTTTTTCTGAGAGTCGGTTCAACCATCTCTTTCAATGACTCACTATCATGAAGCCGTGAATAAGCCGAGTTCACTAAGGAGTTCTATTTTCTTGGTTCACATCTGTTAAAAAATAAGGTAAGCATAAAGACACCAAATATCAAATATGACATAATTACATAATTACCTATAATAAGACTTTTTTCCAGTTAATATTTCCAAAAGCAACACACCAAAGGCATATATGTCATCCTTCTGTACCGGATACCGGTTAGATGTATTCAGGAACGATCCCACCATTGTCCGCTTCAGACGCCTAAATCATCATTATATGGATTTATTAATACATTATATTAATAAACAAAATCATATTCAAGTTTATTCTCTATTCAAATATAGTTCATGGACAGTGTTATAAAACAAACCTAATGTCTGTTGCCCAATTTGCCGCAACACTGGTGGATTAGGAAAATAACTAAACGTAAAAAATAGTCAAATATCTAAATTATTACTATTCATGTACCTCAGCTCTAACACTATTGATAGTCAGGGGCATCAAAACAACTAAGTAGCAGTCACATATGTGGGGAGTTAAATCTTCGTCAAGTAAAACTGATACTTCAACATGCTTGGTGTTGCTATACTACTTAAATTACAAATATATTTTATAACGGAGATGAGTGATACTATAGAAAGCAGGCAATGTCTCAATAACTGATACCTTCAACATGCTTGGTGTTGCTATACTGATTAACAAAGATCGCATTTATAAGATGGTTAAACCATAAAGCAAAACGACATTAATTAGTTTTAAAAATCAATCCCAAACAGCCCCTAATCTAGCAAATCCCAAATAGCCATGTGTGAGTAGTTCTTCCATATCTTTTACCAAAGTTCCAGCAAATGTTGCAACATCTCTTTTGAATTGCATAATCAAATATTACATAAGCAGATGCACAAACATACACAAATTACCTTTTACCATAGTGTATTGTTTTCCATATGTATCTTGACATTCATCAGAAAAATGCATGCCAAAGTTCCAACATCTTGAAAGTTAAACCTGTTCAAAATGGTGCAACATATAGATCATAATTCATTAAGAAAGTATAACTTTATGAGCTTTTTATATTAGAAGCAAACAAAACCAGAAGGATTTATAAAAATATACGAACCCGCCATCAATGTAGGATGCTCACAGAAAACAAATGTAACATATAAAAGAAGCATACCTTCAAAAGAGGTATGCTTGATGAATTTTATTTCAAAGGGGTAACATGGACAATGACGATTAATGAAGATTTCTAGCTATTACCTGACGAAGCATATAATCACAGCGAAAGCTGGCATTGGCCTCTCCTGACATGTAATTGTACATTAAATTGGATGCCAAAGAAACCTATAGAAAAGATGATAGCTTTAATATCATAATCGGGTTATGAAAAACCAGAGTTGCGATGAATAGCGTGAATCATAAAAATCAGTTATCGACAAAAAATTGCAACATAAATAAGTACCTTAACAAATATCAAACCCTTGTTCTTGTGCCATGACCTGAGCACGAAAGTGATGCAAATGCTTTCACTTCGAGTGTTGCCTTCTCACTACAACCCAAACCATTCAATCAGACAAATCCATTTAAATCAAAATCAAAATTAAAAAACCAAAAAGATTAACAAAAAGAGATTTTAGATTTAATTGTAAATAAAATTCATTCAAATTTAAAATCAAAAAAACCTAGCAAAAGATTGTAGATCCATTGTATCTTCATAATATGGTGATGGTGTTGAATTAGAAATCACCGGTAATAAAGCCATAAAACCTAATTAGAAACTATACATGTGTGTGTATGTGTTTTGATGAATTGTGAAGAATTTCTTATGTAGAATTTGAAAACTGTTCTGTCATGTGTGAGGTCAAGAGAGATTTCAAATTGTTTGTATGAGAGAAGTTCAAGAAAGTCAGCATAAATCATACCCATAAATCATCAAGATAAATATGGAACTGATTGATGCTGATTGAGAGAAGACGGTTGATTTTTTGGTATGAAACTTTCTTTTAAAAACTGATTGCCGTTATTTTAGCAACTGATATGCTTCCGGGAGAAGATATCCAAATTCTGATTGTGCGTTTATCTAGTTTGTTTTTTAGAAACCAAACACAACTACCATTGTGGTCTAGTGGTAGATGATAAAATTGTGGGTGCCAAGACCCTAGTTCGAATCTCACAATATGCCACTTAAAATATTAATAATTTTTTTGAGAAAGCAAGAGTGTTTTTGGTGCATGATTTCCATCCAATATAGTGATGTGGGTTCAGGTTTGTATTAATCAATCCAAAAAAAACCACCTTAAAAAAAAACAAATAATCAAGAATAGAGTCGAATGCCAAAGTCAAACCTATTTTATAAATTACTAAAAAATATTACCTTTTGATGTCTCTTGAACATAAACATGAAGCTTAAGATCGCCACCAATATTCATCCAATTAACATGAACCCCTTAAACATGAATATCCTTTTCTCTTACACAATTCATCAAACACTTGGTGAACCTTTCATCATACACCTATCATAAAAAAACTCGATTACTCATACTAAACATTAATTTTGTTAATATATAATTTAGTATCATGCACGATATTGAAATAGACAATATGAGATCTCAATTTTTTATACCTCTGAAACAATAATTATGGGCGACAATTATACATATGAAACGACAAACCAATAAATTAAATTCAATAGATTATATGTTGAATCTAGAACCCTGTATTGAATACATAATAATCAAAAGAAGAATTTGAACTTGAACAAACCTGGTAAAAGATAGTATATTCAATTTTGAAAACCCTAATTTCAATAGGGTCGTGGTGTTTGATCAAGAAACTGACTTAGCTTTTAGTTATGGGTGATTGACGTGATTTTAGGATTGACTATGTGATTTGAATTTAAATTGTTCTCCGAATTTAATGGCCCTTGGAAGTGATATGCGTTGCAGCAAGTGTTTTTAAATTTCAAAAAAAATTAATTTGGTGTTTCAATTTATTTGTATTTTGGTTTACAAAGCTTATCATAAAAGTTGGTAGTGGTCTAGTGGTTGAGATGTTAATCTCTTGCGCATATCATCCCAAGTTCGATCCTTGGCTATTACATTTTTAATCCGAATTAATTCTGGAATGCCTAGGTGGATTTGATTATGTGGCATGTTGAATGCCTACGTGTCTTAAACAAATGCTTATGTGGCTTTCTTGGCTGCCTATGTGGATTAAAAAATGCTTAGGTGTGTTTAATAGGTGATGACGTGGATTAAATTGTGGGTGAGGTGGCATTCTTTGGTGATTATATGGCATTTAAGTTGCATGAGGTGGCATTTATGTATCCTGTTATATATAATGTAAGATATATCTATATATACATATATATATATATATATATATATATATATATATATATACATATATATATATATATACATATATATATATAT
>BQNB010081602.1:0-27726 GCA_026074375.1 Tanacetum coccineum
GATATAATGAGGTCATGTGTTATCAATTTTGGTGGTAGTTATCATTTGAGCATTCAGTGTGCTCTGTTTGAAGCTTTGTATGGAAGGAAATGTAGGTCGCCTGTTCTATGGGCAGAGATTAGAGAGAGTAGTTTGACTGGACTTGAGTTAGTACTAGAGACGGCAGATAAGGTGGTATTGATAAAGGAAAAGCTCAAAGCGGCGAGAGATCATCAAAAGAGCTATGTTGATTATAGGCGTAAGTCGTTAGAGTTTGAGGTGGTAGATCGTGTATTGTTAAGAGTGACGCCTTGGAAGGGTGTAGTTCATTTTGGAAAGAAGGGTAAGTTAGCACCAAGATATGTAGGACCGTTTGAGATCCTTGAAAGGATTGGCCTTGTAGCTTATAGGTTGAGGTTACTTGAGGAGTTGAATAGCGTGCATGACACTTTTCATGTGTCAAATCTAAAGAAGTGTCTAGCGGATGCTAATTTGCATGTGCCATTAGATGAGATCAAGGTCGACAAGACACTTCATTTTTTCGAGGAACCTGTAGAGATTATGGATCGAGAAATTTAGAAGTTAAAACGTAGGAATATAGCGCTTGTAAAAGTTAGGTGGAATTCAAAACGAGGTCCTGAGTTTACTTGGGAACACGAAGACCAAATGAGGATTTAATATCCACAGTTGTTAGTGGACCGAGTTGTTGAGCCTGCTAGTTAAATCTCAGGACGATATTTCCTCAAGGAGGGGATACTATGACATCCGTGATTTAATCGGGTTAGTGATACCTTTAGAAATGGCTAAGAGTTCATTATGCGTGATTTTCTTGTGTGCTATGTGTTATATATGTGTGCTAAGTGGTTTAAATAGGTGAATGATGTTATTTTGAGGTGTGTGATCAACTCATTTTGAGTGCGTTGTGTTTGGAGATGAGTATCCTATTTGTTCACGTATAGTGATAATGGAAAGGAAAGGCGTATTGCATGCAATGCTACGTAAATAGTTGGATGAGTTTGTGTTAAGCGTTTAGGGGAAATGTATTATGATGGAAATAAGTTAAGTGAGTAAAATATGGAAGATGGTAGCAAACTTTCTAAATATAGAAAGTGATTTGTGAAATGAAAAGTTATTTTTAGAAAGTGTAGTAAGTTGCGTTTATGTAAAAAGGTTTATCAAAATTAGCTTAGGTTTTTATGAAAACTTAAGGTAATGAAGATAATTAGTAAATTAATAATTAAATAAAAATATATAATTAAAGGGGTTGTTCGGACGGTTTTAGAAGAAAGAAAAAAAAGGAAATAAAGTTTGATTACAATTAGGATTCTATTAGTATAAATACCAAATTAATAAAACCTTAAATCACTTTTTCTCTCCCCTTTTCCCTTTGATCACCGAAAACCTCAAGAGAAGAAGAAAAAAAAAGTTTTTTTTATCAAGAACGAGTTGGTGATTTAGTGTTATAAGAATCAAGGTTTAGGTATGTTTCAATTAAGCTTTCGTTTAATCTTTCTTTAAATCATGTAACAATTAATATGATGGATCATTAGGGTTTTTTTAAAACTTCTGTAATTAAGGATGTTTTAATTATGCTAGAATGTTTAGGGTTTAATTAGGATCTTATTGGTGTAAGTGGTTGGATTTAGATCGCTTTAATTCATGATTTAGAGTTGAGCAGAATTTAGGGTTGTGTTCAACTAATGATATCTAGATGTTAAAAACGTGTTTTGTTATGATTCAAGAGCCTATATTGTAGTTCAAAGAGTTTATTTTCCAGAAAGTTCGGCCTCGAATGATTTGGAGTTCTGGAAGTTGGTTAAATATTGGTTACAAGAAAAGTTATCAAAACTGTGAATACGGGTCAGATTTAGGTCATGTTTAGGAGGGTAAAACCCTAACTTAAAGTGGAAATTAGGGTTAGTCAATCCAAACACTGGTTAAGTTGAAAATGTATATAAAGAAACCCTGAAAAGGAATAGCTTCTGATTTTGGTGTCCTAAGCAAGGGTAATTAGGAGCCATACATTTTTAAGTGTGGCAATCATATCCGAATTGGGACAGTTTGAAGTTGGATTTTAATTTGGGTAGTTTGCACATGTAAAGACAATTGGGAAGCACAAGGTAGTTAGTACACCATAATGAACTAGGTGATTTTTGGTATAGTTTTATGAAGGGCCAGCAAGTAAGGTTTTTAAGTTAGGTCAAGTTACACAAAAGATTCGCAATCATGAATAAAATGTAAGTTAACTATGTAATGTATTAATGAAGTGGTTAAGGTTGGGCATGGGGACGGGGAAACCCATATGTTAATCAAACCCTTAGACAACCATCATAGGGTGTTACAGGACTAGAGCTTTTAGCTTGTCCGTGTACCCGTGGTGTAATTTATTTGATATAGATGACTTGTAGATAGGAATTAAGCTGCGTTTGACTAGTCATGTGAGTTACATAGTCCTACTTTTTATTGTGTTTTTAAACTTGGATAGAAATGAGCTAGTGTTGAAATAGTTTTAAATTTTATGTGAATTACGTGTTAGTGTAAATGCATAGACTATTATGTGACTGAAATCGTTATTTGCTACATGTTTATGTGATGTGAATTGATTGTTTGGACTAAGTCAGGAGGGTTACTTACGGGTATCCATGGCCTGTTTAGTGGAAGGAATTGTTGCCTAGTTAGGAGGATTACTTGTGGGTATCCATGGCCTAAGCTAGAAGGAAAGGGACTTTGGTATGATCCAAGAGCGATTTAGGTCGTCTGCTTGGTGTCTGAGGGATCGGATGAGTACGCTTACTCAGTGTTGGTTATGAGGGATCGGATGGGTACGCCTACCCAATATATGATTTATTGGTTTGATATGATTGGATTGAATTGCATGTTAGCTTGTATGTTAGTTAGCATAATTGTCATGCAAAATGTATTGTTTTATAATCAAAGAAATTAGATAAATTGTTTTGGGAAATTGATTGAATATGTGTGTCTAAAAACCTATGTTTCTCACCAACCATTATGTTGACGTATAAGCATCATTTTCAGGTATTCAGCAGGATGAGATTAAAGTTAGGAAAAGTGGCTAGATGGACCGTAGGCAGCTGGCGAAGTTTAGTTATCTAGATTTCGTTATTTGTTTTTGATGATGAATGTTATTTGTTTTGCTTTGTTAGGATGTGTGAATGTTTGAATGTCATGACGTTGACATGAACTGCCTTCATTTCAATGTCAGACGCCTTTTGGATTTTGTTGATATGTTTGGGTATTTTCATGACACTGCGTGTCTATACCTTGTATTTTATGCATGTTTTAGTTTCTCTATATAGACGTCAATGTGTTGTGATGATTCCTTTTCTCGTCGCGCCTCGTGTTTCCACCTTGCCGGGGTGTGACAATTTACGTCCCGAAACTAAAAACTTTCCTAAAAGGGAAACTTTCTATAAATAGTTACTTTTCGTAAGAACGTCGTAACATCTTCATAAACTTAATAAGCTCGTAAAAATGCATTTTGTTGACTAAACTAAAGCATAAACATATATGGTTGTCTATTTTGTTATTAAACGTTGTGTGCAAAGTTTTTTTATTATCATTATTTCTCGTTCTACGACGATTCTATTTATTAGGTCGTGGTTAGAGCCGTTCGGTTATACTTATTCGCATAGTTTGCCTACGGTGTGTCGAGTCATGATACATTCTCGTGCTTCCTAAGTAAGTTGAATACTTACATCCTTTAGCCTCGTCCGATGTTAACCGTCAAACCTTACAGATATCAGAAATTAGACTCTGCCTTTAAACATTCAAACCCTTATATAGACATACCCACACGACTACACCTTCTCCTTTGACGCTTTCACTATCAAGAGACTTTCTTTACAACACGTTTATATCATTCATAAAACTTGTAATGATACTTTTCTAAGGTACCTATTCTGATGGGTTATATACCCTGGTCAAACCTAGCTAAAATTTATGTATATTAAGAAGTGTCGGAAAATCGAATTTTACTGAATAAAGTTATCGTCATGTCTAAAACTGGTTATGTAAATATTAAACCTTTTCTTAGTCACACAATCGGTTAACTCAAGTCGAATCCCAGGACAGGATCCCTTTAAGGGGTGGGTACTGTAACAACCGACAATTTTTAGAATTTTAAATGACTATTTTACCCTTTGACTTTTTTGGTCCTACTTAACTTTTTGACATTTTGACCTCACATAAAAATGATTACTGCGTAACCGGTAATTTCTCGAAATGTATTTAAATAATAAATCATATTTATTATTATATATTCCTCATTTACAAATTTTTTTTCAAACTTATTTGAAACGAAAAAGAGAAGATATCTCGCAAATTGTGAAAAACTACGCACAACACGTACCGACGCGAAAATAATTAAATTATACTTACTTATCATAATTTATTAATACAATATATAAAAATTTTTTACATCTTATTCAAAAACATTTGATAAAAACGCGAATATTCAAGTTAAAATTTATTTGACGGTTAAAGCTTACCCGCGATACCCAATAAATGGCAAACATTTTATATAAGTTTTAGAAAAACATTTATGCAATAATAGTCGAGTGAATACTAAATTTCATGGGAAAATTCATTCGAACTCAATGACGTAAGTTTCGTGTTTTGAATCATCCATTAAGTAGCTTAAACGAGTCCCGAACCATTATTTAACCAAAGTTACGTTTTTAGTCCATGTGGTAATATTTACATCATCATCCCCTCAAGTATTATGCACATGATACATTTTTTCCAAAACATCCTAGTATATATACCAAACCCTACTAGGGTTTCATTCATTTTTTATCATAACCCTAGCACACACATATACTCTCCTCCCTCCCCTCTCATTTTTCGGCGCCTCCTATTTTTCCGGCCAAATTCCGGCCAAACTCCGGCGACAACCGCGCCTAAATCACCAGCCACCACCTCATCACCTCGTCCCCATCTTTGCCGCCACCACAGCCGGCGCACCACACCACCCTCACTTTCGTCTCCACCTCTATCTCCTCCATCATCCACCTCTATCTCCTCCATCATCCACCACCTCCATCACCTCTACGACACCAACATCATCACCACGCCACCACCTTCACCTTCATCACCTCGCCACCACTAACACCACGTCACATCCACCGCGACTCAGCCGCTACCACATCCACTGCCATTATCAACCACACCACCATGCCACCTTCACATCCGTTGACCACCTCACCATCGTCACCACTTCGCCCCCATATTTTCCGAGTTTGGATGGTTTTGTTTACTTGAGCTTATCTTATTTTCTTTTCTTGTTATGGTTTCTTTTTGTTCTTTTGATTCGATTAGTATGCACGCCGCATAAAGGGTGTTTGTTGGTAGCCGAACACACCACAACAAGTGGTGTTCGGTTTGGTTTATATCACCACAGCCGCACCCTCAAGGTGTCCCGCTAGTGACAATGGTGTTCTTTTCTTGGTTATCTCGTGCTAACTTTTTTGGTTACCCGACCAAAAACACGCCCGAAAAGGGTGTTTGTTTCTGACTTTAAAACAGCCCCAAAGGGGTGTTTGTTTGCTGATTTTATAGCCCAAGAGGGGGTTTGGATTTGTGGTTAACTGCCTTAAAGGGGGCGTTTGGTTCTGCATTTAATAGCAGTTCCCAAAGGGGTGTTTGTTTATGGGTTTAACAGCCCAAAGGGATGTTTGGTTCGCTGTCTAACAACCCCTAAGGGTGCGTTTGGGACAGCAACCCCAATAAGGGGTGTGTTTGGTTTTATTTATTTTTGCTTCTTTTCTGATCTTGTATATATATATATATATATATATATATATATATATATATATATATATATATATACACGCGAGTATTTGCAACATGGATTGATTAAAAGGGGAAAACATTAGTTTTGTAAAAATAAGAAACGTCGTATAAACGAAGAGGTTATGTCGAAATTTCAATAGATTTTTATACTTAGTATTTTTCACTTAAAACTTTTATTATCTTGGAAACCCGATAAAAAGGATTAAGTTATATAGCTTTTAAGAGTATTAAATTGTAATTACACAATAACCCGATAAACAAACGAAAACTATACTTTTACAAACAAGACAACTAGTTTAGTTAAAACGCGTAACACTAAATTATAAAATATTATTTTATAATTCTCGACTAATAAACAAACAATTAACTTTGTATAAAACTAACTTAAAAAACATCATTTATCTAATTCATAACTTTAAAACGTGTGTTTACTTTTAAACCAGAACTCTTTATTAAACTATCTGATGATTTCCGAACACGTGCCGAATTATATTGTTACAATTATATTTCTCACGTTTCTTATAAAATACTTGCGAAATATTATATACTATGAATATTTATCCTTCTCGTCTTCCTTTATCTTATAGATAATACTCGCCACGTATCATATATATTTTTCTTGTCTTTCATATGTAATATATACGGAATATATTACATACTTTGCTTTTATCTTTCGGTTTATTTTATTTAACCAACCACCAAACTCGTACAACTTGAAATCCAAATCCTTTATCAACCTGTCGCGTTGATGTACTCATCCATCAGAAAACCCAAAATTCATCATCCTAAACTAGTGGGACATAGCCGTTAAATTAAGCTGCATCTCCCCTCATGATCATCCGTTCCATTTTCCGTTTGTCTATGCTTATTATTTGCATTCTGCTAATTATTCTGCAACGTCAGTGAGTTATAGCCCTTAATGGTTTACTGTTTTTAATATTTACCTTATAACTTTTGGGTGAGAACAGCACATTTACAAACTTGTTTAACCTTAACCTCTAATGATTTCAAACTCTTATAATTGTTCATTTGCAAACGCTTTTACAAATTGAATATTAGCACTTAATTTTACTTATGATGCAATAACATAAAGACTTTCTTGGAAATACATGGTTATTTTTACTATGGACAAAATATCTTGATCTACTTCCCTGTTTTATGTGTTTTGGCCATAAGTTTAGGAATAGACCACTAAAATGCCCCGATACTATCATGAACTGTTTAATTTCTTGACCGAGGACTCGTTAAGTGAGCGCGAATGGTGTAAATAGATCTATGTGGGAACTAATTATCCCATATCCGGTAAGTAACGCTACTAATTCGAGACAAACGAACTAACGGATATATCCCAGTTGGATATGCAACTAGGTGAACTTGGTCAGATACCTCTAGGGCTGTTAATTTCTTGTTTGGCATATAATATGCTGCATCGAATTGAGCTTCAGTGTCATGAGCTTAGCGCAACAGTAAATACCTTTTATGTGAAGTTGTATTTGTTATAACTATCACATACATTTTATAACTTGTGGTCCACACTACTTTGGTTGAACGTTTCTGATTACTAAATACTTTTCATAATACTGTGAGTGAAGCAGTATTCACTAAACGCTTTTGATTCTCGCAAATACATTACTTAAACCAATAAATTCGTCAACTTTATGTTGACCGTTTTAGCATGTTTTTCTCAGGTGATTAGCTTTAGACTTCTTGACGTGCTATGTGGAGTTTACGTGCAATATGATACCATTTACCAAGAATTTATTTATTATTCATACTCGTTGACTTTTGAAAACTTAATTATGCTTCCGCTACATTCTACTTACGCTTGCGCAAATGTTTAATTTCTTTTGAATATTGTAAAACTTATCTATTTTTAAATAATGGAACGAGTTATGATTTTCAAAACGTTCATTAGTGGTCGTTCTCTCGTGCTTTGTGTGATGAATATTATGACGTCACACCCTCAGACACGTATTCCGTCCAGGCCTTGTTTGGGGGTGTGACAGGTTACCAGTCGATATATACACTCTTATCAACCATTACCAAACTGCAAAAGAAATATGGGATCGGGTCAAGGAATTAATGGAAGGCACAAAGCTGACACTTCAAGAACGCGAGTCAAAGTTTTATGATGAATTTAATAGATTTACGTCTGAGAAAAGAGAATCAATTCACTCGTATTATTGGAGATATGCGACGTTGATCAATGATATGGATATCATAAAAATGACAATGACACCCATCTAATATATACCAAGTTTGTGAATCATCTTCGGCCAGAACAGAGTAGGTTTGTCACAGCCACTAAGCAAGCAAAAGATCTTCACAATGTCAACTTTAATCAATTGTATGCATTCCTCAAACACAATGAGAATGATGCGAAAGAAGTTCGAGAAATGCGACAAAGATATCAGGATCCACTTCCTTAGTTGCCAACACCTACAATGCACCTCCATTTTACAACAGTCAAAGATTACAATATACTCCTCCACCAACTGAATACCATCCATATCAACCATATCAATCATATCAACCAAACACTCCATTTCCTTAACAATAAATCATTTATTCACCTCCACAACAAAGCTATGAACCACCTGTTGTTTCACAACAGTCACCTGCACCTTTAACTCAATTTGATTCAGGATTTTTTGTACTAAATTTCTCCCAACAGATGACCAAATAGCTAGTCTTAACAAAGCTATGTTGTTTCTCAGTTCAACTATTAGCTCAAGATTTTCACCAAAAAACAACCAACTCAGAACTTCGTCTAATCCAAGAACTCAAGCAACAATTCAAGATGGTCGAGTTACTGTTCAGAATGTTCACGGGCAACAGTTTAGGGTTATGCGGTTAACACAGGAAAGAGTCAAGCTATGGGAACAAGGGCTATTAACACTGTTGGAGATGCAAATGCAAATCAACCAAGGCCAATCAGGTGTTATAATTGCAAGGGTGAAGGTCATATTGCTAAGTAGTGTACTGCAAAGAAGAAGGTGAAAGACTCATAATGGTTTAAGGAGAAGATGCTACTTGCTCAAGCACAAGAAGCTAGAGTTGTTTTGTATGAAGATCAATAAGATTTTTTGGCTGATATATTAGAAGAAATGGATTCAGACTATAACGATCTTCAGCTACACACTACTTCTAATTTTAAGGCAGATCATATAGATGCATATGATTCAGACTGTGATGATGAAGCTACATCGTGTGCAATCGTCAATTGATGGCAAAAGTCCTTGTCTCGCTATAGGATCCAATCATAATGGTGACATAGTTGGTCCATATTACAATTCAAACATACTCTCTGAGGTACCACATTACGACACTTATCAGGAGAATGATGTGCTTAACTCTGTTGTTCAAGAGATGGAATATACTGAACACCTAGTTTCTAATAATGATTCATATGATGAACTTACGAGTGACAACAATGTTATCTCTTATTCTGATTATATGGTCACTATAGAGAACAATGTTCTCATAGTTCCTCTTCAGAACAAAATTAATTGTATGTAAAATATGTTATCCTCAAAATATGATCAAAACAATGGAAGTTCGTTCATAATTATATTAAGGTCTCGGTCACTAAAATAATATAACGTTGTAATAGGCCTACACGGGTAAACTCTCTTTAAAGTGTAATCTAACCGTCACTGTGTATCGGGTGAAAGCCAAGTAAAACGAAGCCTTGGCCCTTAGAATTAACTAAAGGCATTCAAATCCTATAAATACACCTCACCATGAAGGTGAGGTGGTTGGTTATCATTTGTAACATTTCAAGTTTAATCATCCTTTTTCCCATTTTTCTCTCTCGAACTTTCCTCATCTCTAGATTTCTCTCCCTACATTCTTCCTAATTTTCTTGTTAATCCTTATTGAAGTGAAGTGATAAAAGTGGTTACACGACATTTGGTAGTATCAAGAGCCTCGGGTGTTTTCGTGTTTGATTCGTGGTTTAAAACATTCGAATTTCGTGTATCATTTAGTTGTTTGGTTCGAAATAGAAAAAACAAGCAAAAACCACGTTTTGATTTGATTTTCGTGGTTAAGGTGTTAAAGTTGTGTACTTTTGTGCTTAAAACAAACCTTATCGTTAAGTGAGGTTCTACAATTCATTACGTGGCCAAAATGGGTAAAGCGAGCAAGTTGAAAGTTTATTCGTCACAACTTATCTGCGTTTGACAAAGTTCCGCTGTTGCGTTTTGACAAAATTTCCTGCGAGCGATCGAACGAGCGATCGAACGAGCGATCGAACGAGCGATCGAACGAGCGATCGAACGAGCGATCGAACGAGCGGATCGAACGAGCGATCGAACGAGCGATCGAACGAGCGATCGAACGAGCGATCGAACGAGCGATCGAACGAGCGATCGAACGAGCGATCGAACGAGCGGATCGAACGAGCGATCGAACGAGCGGATCGAACGAGCGATCGAACGAGCGATCGAACGAGCGATCGAACGAGCGATCGAACGAGCGGATCGAACGAAGCGATCGAACGAGCGATCGAACGAGAGGATCGATCGAGCAAATTTTTTTTGGACCGAACGAAATTTTTTTTGAAATTTTGTGTGACGAAAAGGGTTTCAGTAAAACGGCCATAACTTTTGATCCGTAACTCCGTTTCAGGCCCGTGAGCTCTCAAATCGAAGAGAAAAACGAGACGGATCACGCTGTAACCACCCTTTGGCAGGTTAAGGATTTTTCGAGGCCCAAAAAGCTTGTTTTCTATGATTTTTTGACATTTTTCAGTTTTTTCTGGAATTTTTGGCCGCTGATTCCGCATCAAATCATTCACGGTTTTCTATTGATTCTGTAAAATCCCGTTAATTCATTTATCGGTTTTAATCATAGACGTGTAAAATCCCGTGAACGTGAATTGCTTACAAAACCACAACTTCAATCACATCATATCCACTTAAGATCCAACAAATCTTTCACACTTCATAATTCACGATAAAATGGAAAAGAAAGATACCTTATCTTCGTGTTCAGATTCAGAAATACAACAAATGCAACTAATTCAAATCAAATCAAAAGAAAGTTGCATGGTATCTTTTCAACGACTTCATTCACACCTCAAGTGTCTTTCAAACAACGACTTAAAAGGAAGTCGAACCGAAGAGGGATTTAAACGCGCATTTGCAACACTCTTTGGTCAAGATCTAGAGACTTTCACGGGCACAATGTTCTTGTACATGGATCAACTACAAAAGCAACTTGACAACGAAGAATTTCAAGAGATTGGATCCATGTCTGCTTTTAAAGTACTCCAGACACAGTTTCAGATGTTCATCAAGTCACGGTTTTATTTGGATGATGAATATGTTGACATGATACGCAACAAATTCCTACAATACACTCGACTCCATTCCAGAATTCCGTGACACACTGAACCAACACATGGAATCTGTTAAGAGACGATGTGAAAGAGCACAACATAAAAGCAGTATGACAGCGAGGGTGAATGAAAGTACAAAACCAACAACAGAAGAAAAGACAGATACGAGTAATGTATGTGGTGATGCTAGTTTCAGTTTCATTGAAAGCAATGGACAAAATTCAAAAGAGCAGGATACAAGCAGCCACCATCAGGGAATGATGACATGTTGAATGATGCAGATATCAGACCCATAAATAATGATGAGCCAAAGGCTGAGGTACAGAATGACTTGCTGATGATTAATGTAATCTGCTAAGGACAACACATACTAGCAACCTGAATTCATTAATGAAGGAGAGGTTGACCAGAATGCTGAACAATGTCATGACATACGTCCTATGCCTGCTAAATTAACTGATAACAGGACAACCGAACTCTCAAATCAATTACTCGAGTCTGACAATGTTTGTCTCAAAAAGACTGTTGCCCAGTGTCAAAAAGATTTTGCAAAACTCGAAGCACATTGTATTAATCTTGAACTACAAATGCAAAACAATGTTTTAAAATCAGGGCAACAGAGTCAATTTTTAAAAGAGAAAAGTAATGAGGCCAAAGTTAAAAATGACATTGATGTAACTGAAACAACAAACATCGACTTGGAACATAGTGTGGCTAAATTACTTGCAGAGAATGAGCAGTTACATAAGGAAAAAGAGCATTTGAAACAGACCTACAAAGATCTTTTTGATTCTATCAAACGGACACGAGTTCAGACCAAAAACCAGAATGACTCTTTAATGGAACAACTGAACAAAAAGTCTAATGAAAATGCTGATGTACTAGCTCAGATTCAGAAAAAGGGGTTTGCAATTGCAGCATTAAAAAATGAGTTAAGGAAACTTACAGGAAATAGTGTGAATACTAAGTTTACAAAACCATCAATCTTGGGAAAACCGGTTGGACAACCACTCAAAAACCAATCCGTTGTTAGACAACCGACTGCGTTTAAGTCTGAAAGACCTAAAATTTCAAAACCACGGTTTGCCTCCCAAGTTGATGTGAACAACGACTTGTCAAAACAGTACTACACATCTTTTGCCATAAGAGAAAGAAGAATCTGCCCCTGCAAACCTCAACACATGAATCACCAATCACATCTAGGTATAGCCAAACGACATTGTACATAATCACTAAACCTAGAAGGAAGCTAAGAAAAAGACACCTGAACACTCCTAGGATCCTAGAAATTTTTCTGACACAACCTTTTGTTTGCTCGACAAGTTCAGAAATGTGTCTTTAATGCCAATCATGACGCTTGTGTAATAAAATTCCTGAAAGAAGTCAACTCGCGTGCTAAGGTTTCCATCCAAAAAGACAAACAAACCGAAAACAGACCCTTATAGCATAATAAGGTTGCAACGAAACCAAAAAAGACAGATCTCCAAAATGTACATAGGTTTTCAATCAAAATACTACCACATGCATGAGAAAACAACAAGTCCCAGATCTTGTCTTAGGTGGTGCAACCAACGGGTAATTCTCAAGACTGTATGTGTCCCTAGATATGGGTTCCAACAGGAAATAAAAGACAATGCGCCACTAGCACAACAAAGGTTGAAAAGTGAACCCCCAAATGGTTCAAATGCATATATCCCTAACCAATGTGAAAGCAAACAACTCTAAATCGCAGTGCAGGTACTCTCTTAATACCGGTACATCGTTCTATCCTACAGAGGAAGGACTCAGAGTTTGGTTGCGAAAAAGAAAGATATCTCAGAAAACAGGGCTTCAAGGAATTTTGATCTGATGATCACTCAAATGATGTTTGAACAAAGCAGTTCAAGCCTCGGTCTTCATGTCATGATGTCTGATCACAACAGTTCAGACCTCGCACCTCAACGACAAGAGATGTCTGTTGAAAATGTCGCTTCAGGCCTCGTTCCTCAAGGACAAAAGGCGTCAGATTATGACAACTCTGACCCCGTGCCCCCAAGACAAAATGTTGTTCCTTCAGCAGAAAAGACAGATTCGTCACAACAAGGGTTAGAATTTCTCTTCAGTCCTTTACTTGAAGAATATTACAATCCAACACACGGTCAAGCTGAGGAAAACAACAATGATCAAGCACCGAATGCATCAATTCAAGAGGATGAATTTATCAATCCTTTTTGTACACGGATACAAGAAATTGGTGAGTCTTCCTCAACCAACATTGATAATACCGATGTGCATTCATTTCAACCACAAAGTCATGATTACCGATGGACCAGAGATCATCCATTAGAACAAGTTCGTGGAAATCCATCCATGCCAGTTCAAACAAGACGACAGCTTGCCACAGATCCTGAAATGTGTATGTTCGCACTTACAGGATACTGTGAACCAAGAACGGATTAAGGAGGCAATTGACGATTCTTCATGGATCGAAGTCATGCAGATGAACTTCATCAGTTCGACAGACTAAAAGTCTGGGAACTAGTCGACAAACCATTTGGCAAGATGATTATAAAGCTAAAGTGGTTATGGAAGAACAAGAAGGATAAGATCGGACGAAATTCACAAACAAAGCACAGACTTTTTGCTAAAGAGATATGCTCCATGAAGATGGTATTGAATGTTATGAAAATCATTTGCTCCCCGTTGCTCGTTTGAAGCAGTTCGGATTTTGCGTTGCCCCACGTCAAGCACACAATCTTTTCAATACTAATCAGATGACGTGAAAACAGCATTTCGCAATGTGTCCACTAAGTAGAGGTTTTACGTTGCTCAGCCGTAAAGGGTCGTTGATCCAGAACAAACCATAAAACAGACTACCTTCTCAGGAAAGTCTTATATGGATTAAAGCAAGCTCCAATGGACTTGGAACGAAGAACTATCAACCTTCCTGATGTCCCAAAGGCTTTACTAAATGTACAATTTGACCCCAACTCTATTCAAGATAAAATTACGGGGAGGAAAATTCTACTTGTGCAAATTTACGTTGATGACATAATTTTTTGGATCGACCCAATCATAAAATATTTTTTTTTTTTTCAAAACGATTTGAAAATTAATGCACAGTAGATTTGAAATGTCCTAATGGGTGGAATGAAATCTTTTTAGGACTTTCAGATCCACCAGTCCCCAAAAGGTATTTATATCAATCAAGGGGGGGGGGGCCCCAAGTACCGCTTTAGAAATTCTAAAAAAGCATAATATGGACAATTGTCACTCCATTGGTACACCATTGGCTACAAAACCCAAACTAGATGTAGATTTGAGTGGAGAACCCGTAGACCAATCTGATTATCGTAGTAAAATCGGGTCACTCATGTACTTGACATCTAGTAGACCAGACTTAGTGCAAGCAGTATGCTATTGTGCACGTTATCAAGCACGACAATCCAAAAGCACTCAAGGAGGGTTAAAAAGAATCTTTAAATACCTAAAGGGTACCATTAACATGGGACTCTGGTATAGGATTCTGGCTTTAATCTAACAACATTTTCAGACGCTGATCATGCCGGATGCATTGATACTCGGAAAAGCCCCTTCCTGGAGGGATACAGTTTTCCTTGGTGAAAAAACTTTGTAAGAGCTATGGATGTCAAAGAAACAAAACTGCACTGCAATTCCTTCAGCAGAGGGGGGGGGGGGAGGGGGGGTGAAAGGGGGGGGAAAAAAAAAAAGGGGGGGAAAAAAAAAGGGGAAAAAGGGAAAGGGAGGCAGAGTATGTGGCGTTATCTGCAAGTTGTGCTCAAGTAATGTGGATGAGGACACAGCTTCAAGATTATGGCTTCAACTACAACAAAATACCGTTGTACTGCGACTCTCAGTCAGCCATAGCAATCTCATGCAACCCCGTACAACATTCACGGACAAAGCACATCCATACCTCGGTATCACTCATAAAGGACGGTTGAATATGGTATATTGAAATATATTTTGTCTAACTGAATACCAATTAGCTAGACATGTTTACGAAAGCCCATCTGAGGACCGGTTTAAGTATCTTGTCAGAAGGATTCGTATGAGATGTTTGACTCCAGCTGAACTGAGAGGTTCTGACAAATGAGACTGCTTGATATTATCATCAAACATCACCATTAACATATATTTTTGAGAATTCAAAATACGAAAAATATAAAACTTCAAAAAGAAAAACAAAATCATAAAATTAGAAATTTCCAAAAAGATTCTTCTCTACTGTCTCCTTGAATCGAAAACATAACGTGCTTAAGAAATGTCGATTAACATTGACACGGGGTTTAGAATGAAGTTCGCGCGAGAGTTTTCAAATAGTTTCAAAACATGTCATTACTGAATTTTCCTAGATGGCTTATGTGCAAATGTTCAGTACTTAACCCGACTTCAAATAAAGGAAGGTTTTATTAAGCTTATCCTCACAACGAGAAAATTTAACGTTTCACTGTCTTGAGCAGTTCTTACAAGACATTCATTTCATTACTCAAGAAAAAGGAAGAGTGTACGGTTTCAGTGCGCTTACCCTTACTGCTATAAGAGAAGTCCTCTAAGCATCTGGTTTTCCAAAAGTTGAACACAATTTTTCAAGAATTTCTCGATGACAATATAATAATCTTTCAAAATTGTGTGTTCAACACTCCAACCACACGAAGTTTTTCAAAATACAACAATTTTTCCAATTGGTCCTATTATTAGGGGAGTTATCGAAAAACAAAGATTTAATTTTTTTGGATACATCAACAACGACCATTCTCATGTATTCAAAATCATTAATCAAAATGTTCCAAACCAACATGCTGAAAATATTTTCTCCCACGGAATTTTCAGACATATTAAATCACAATGTATTTCAAAATCTAAGTGATTTATTATTAAAATAAGGGGAGAAAATGATTTAAAATATATCTATTCGACTCAATGTTCTGAAAAGGTTTAATGATCTATCTAATTACCCAACAACATCTTAATTTCACGACGAATCTGAATCATAAGTGGTTTAGGATTAGGAAACAATCCTATGATCCAAACCAAACCCGGAGGAATCTACCCAAGGATAATCCAAAGAATAGAATAGCAGTCCTTAGGTATGATTGGAGATGAATGTAAATAGGAAAAATAATGCCGACTAATATTGAGATTAAACTGAACAATCACAACAAGGTGTTAGTTAACGACCGACTGGTAAGCATAGAAGGTCGTATGTAGAATTAAAAAGAAATGTAGGATAAAGGGGGGTCTAAAGAAAGAAGCCCTCCACACTACTTAAGGCAGAAACCGGGTCATACATATGCTATCAAATCACAGATGATTGCTGGTTATTGAAAACGACATCAGGGACCCCAGTGATGCGAATGCACAACCCTTCCCAGCCATTCGGGTTTCCTTGAAACAGAAACTTGTCTCATTTTGTCACGGAGATACACACGTTATCTATTTGACATCTCATTCCGAGATTGTTTGAAATTGAATAGGGTGGCAGTCTGCTCAGCCTCAGTACTAAAACAAAAATGCCTAAACGAGTCTAGATCCAAGAGAACAATCAAAATCTCTTTAGGAAACATTCCATTTCAAACACTTGTTGAACATCATCAGGTTCACAAGCTGAATCAAGAGGGTACCCCCCCCCCCCCCCCCCCCCCCCCCCCCTACGAATATCATTGTGATATTTGCCAGAACATTCAGAGTGATACTCTTTAGTATTCACAATGACGAATGGAAATCCTTCCAGTGTCATCATCAAACAGCACTGCGGTAGGTGACTTGCGAGATTCTATATGAATCAAACTAGTGACAACTGGATATCGATTTGGTCCAGTAAATGAATTGACGGTTGATGAATTTTGATAAAAACATGACACTCTCGATGTGTTACAAAAACTCTTTAACGAGTGACACGTCGATTGATTTTCAAATCAATTTTCTCGTTTATCACTAACGTAAACATGCAGGTCAAACGGTGGTAACGGCAACCTCAATCCCATTCAAATGCTCAATCTACGAAGTCATACTATCTAGAAAGCTCAAGATTTAAAGACAAAGACTTCCGCAAACTCTGATTTGAAGCTTTCAAGATAATGCAAAAGTATGAGCATGTTGGTCAAAAACAAAAGATCGCAAGATGGCAAAGACGATAAAGACAATGACAAAGGCTCAAAGTTAAGATCGCAAAGCATGAAGGAACAAGTTTACAACAAATAACGAAGACAAAGACCAAGGACACTCGAGCTTAAACGACAAAAGCAATCTCACTGATCTCATGAAGGAGTGTCATCAATGAACTCACTTCGGGGGAGATTGTTAGCCTCAATTTTATTGAGTCAATAAAGGAAGCTCGTTCCCGTGTTCAAGACCTCACTTCGGGGGAGATTGTTAGCCTCAATTTATTGAGTCGAACAAGGAAGCTCGGTCACTCTACGATGGAGCTTCGGTCTTTAATTAGTTAATGTTGTAATTAAAAAATTATCGGGAAAGCGGGCTCGATAGATAATCTAAAATGTATAAGTTTTGGGTTAAATCCCAAGAGCAAAACCCGAGCCCGGCCTAGTTTATAAATCCGCGCGTCACATTAAATGTGTAGGGGTATATATATATATTTAGATATTTTCTAAAATATCTAAATATATATATAGATATTTTCATATGAAAATATCTAGTTTTTATTTTTCTAAAAATATAATTTTTCTTTTCTCTCTCAACTCTCTCTCATCTCTCTCTCCAATTTCGTCTCTCTCTCTATCTCTTTTCTTGAATCGTGGTTCGGGTTATGAAGTGGAAGTATTAACGGGTTCCTACAGTCTTGGAGATTGAACCTGAATGACCAGAATGATGTAGCCCCTCGTCTCTAAGTAGACTCAATATCGAGCTCCAAGTGGATCTTTTGACTAGAGCTCATCGTGTTTGATTGACAACATGAGAATTTCATTGGTTTTAGTTTTCAAACCTCTTGGTCTGGTCAATCTTTAGACGCTAATCGTCTTAGAGTTTCATTTAACTTTGTTTAGAAGTATTTTAGAATCACTGTTAGGTCATTAAAGGGGTCGTGTACTTCTCAAGCTAGTCTGTTTGGTCTGAAGTGCAATCAGTCAACTATCCCGTCTACTTGTAGCCTCCCTAGGCCCTAATAGTCTCATCAAGGTTTGTTTTGCACTCCGTATAGTTCTTGAGTTAATGATGCGTTGTTTCTTTTAATTGCTTAAATAACGTTTTGTTTTCCTCCGTATCATGAGTCAAATTAGTAATTAAATTAGCAAAGCGCAACACGCTAATCAACACATTTAGCCGCTTTTGATCAACCATGATTATCATAGTACCTCTATTTGAATGAATCAGGAATGACCATTGCTATCATCCGTCCTCCAAAAACATTATGTGTCGTTTAAGGATTCAGGTTGCTCAGAATGGTCTCATATTGGCCAAAAAACAACATCATTTTCATCAATGGTTTTGTACCTGTTCAATGGACTGGACTAGAGATGTTTCTTTCAGGTGAGACCTCCTGAATCTTTGCCATGTAACTGTAATGTGCTTCTAATTCTTGTTCATCAATCTCTTCACCGTTCATTCTAGCCAATAGCTTTCTCAAGCTTGAAGTGGAAAACCTTGTTCAGCTTGTTTGCACATCTTTCATCTTCTCTTGTGCTACGCGTAGTCTTTAACCAGCTTTGGCTTCCTGCATTCCCTGGCATGTGTCCTCAATTACTTGCTTGTTAAAGCACTGTATTCCATTTTTTCTGCACTACCGGACTGCCTACTGTTTCCCTAGCCCCAGCAACTGTCATCGTCCTTTGATTCCCAAACTGCCCTGACTGATTGTCGTTGTTATACCTTGGTGTGGTATCTTCAGTCTTGTTCCTGGAGTTTGAAGAAGTTCGAAGGTTGTTGTTGGTAGGTTTGTACAGCTTCTTGAAATACTTAGCAAGGAGTGCCAAGTTCTTTTTCATATCCTTATCCCTCCGAGCTTGTTCTGGATCACTGTCTTCCTCAGAAACGGACTCAGATTGAGGAGTAACTGGTTTGGCGATCTCTTTGCCTTTGTGTCTGGTAGACGCACTTGTTCGTGTGGAAGAAGATTGCATGTATGATGGTGCATTCGATCTTTGAGGTTTTGGTGCCTGATAGTAGTTATCTGAATATGGTTGAGCAGCCGCAAGAAGTGCTAACGGATTTGCACTTCTGGCTAATCTCTCAGAACGGATATCATTAACTTCGTTTTGAAACTGCTTCAGAACATCAAACAGCCTGTGATATGAGACTGTGTCTATTTCCTCTCTCTGCTTAACAACCGTCAAAAATCTTGACCATTCTGGTTGAAGTTGTTGAAGAAATTGAACATTCACTTGCATTGTTGAAACTTGCAAGTTGTTCCTTGTCAACTCATTCATCAGTTTATAAAACCGGGAGTAATAAGACTCCATGGATTCTCCATCTCGAGAAGTAAACTTCCCAAATTCCCAGAACAGATTGGTCTTTACATCTTGTACGTTCAACGATTCACCCTGTTGTAGCCTTTCAATGGCTGTCCACATCTCCTTAGCTATGTTGCATGCATCTACAGTTGAGTAAATTTCATCTCCAATACCAGTCAAAATCAAGAAAATAGCTTCTTTTTCAGCTTGAAAGTAAAGTTTGTTCTCTGTTGTCATGTTGTGTATTGTCTCAGCTTCTTCATGTGCAGCTACTGGTGGAATGTTTTCTGCTGCTTCAACAGCTGCAATGAGTACGCTCGTGGGCGTATATGGACCTTCAAAGATGCACTTCCTTAGATATTCACCATTCGATTTAGTGTCAAGGTATCGTAGAAAACGCGAACGCCACTGAGAATATCTTCCTGGTCCAAGCATCGGTAGACGATCTTTTGAACCAGCTGCCATGATATTGTTGTGCATTTGGCTATCTGTTGAGGATGTGTTAACTGGAGTAGACATGATTATGAAAAAACAAAAAAAATTAAATAGTTATGGAAATATGAAGTGTGAATGATTTGTTTGGATCTTAAGATGGATATGTTGTGATGCAAATTGTGGTTGTATGCAATTCACGTTCACGGGATTTTACTCGTCTATGGATCAAACGACAATTGATTAAACCGGGATTTTTTTTTATTTTTTTTTTACAAGATCACTAGATAACCGTGAATGAATGATCATTTGATGTTGTTAGCCTCAAAATATTGAGTCGAACATGAAGTTCGTTCATTATGTATGTTAGTCTCGGTCAATTAATTAGTTAACGTGTAATAGGAAAGATCAGGGAAGACGGGCTCGATTCTATCACCTGTGTTTTCAAGTCATTGACGACATCAATAAATTCACAATGTACCTTTTTGAATTGTACGTGTTTGCTTGAAATCATAAATATTAAGCTAAATCGCGTAAGCTAAAAATTAGCGTTCAATGTAAACGGGCATCAAACAATTAAATGTTTACATCAATCAAGGGTTATATAATTATTTTGAGAATAATTATTAACTTTGTTCATTTTATTTTTATCGGATCGTTAATGTGTATACGTCTCGCGATAAATTGCGTTTAGGCACTCCCGGAACCACCAAAACTTTCCTACGCTTCAACAATAACCACTTTTATACCCAATACATAAAATTACTCAAATATATCATATATATCTTCTTGTTTACCGAAAAATCATGGCCATTTATTCAAAAAATATAGTAAAACACTTCATTTGGTCAAATGCTACACCATACTCATTATGGCACACCATACTTCATTTATGGCACATCATGTCTACACCATACCTAGCTTACCTTGCACCATGCTTCTTTAATGTCACCATACCTTCCATACTTTGAATAAGAACCATACTTTGACCTTTGACTAGATCTACTCCTTTATATACATGTATCTATTAGAAAGAGAACTCATACATGCTTAAACTCTTACCAAAATCAAACAAATCCACCTTTGTGTCGCTTATAGGCCACGCACAAGCACCCCTTTCTATAGCAATCCATACAAAATTTTTATTCACCTATACACTCCTATACACATCTATTATAAGTCATTCTAAGGTGTTTCCAACCATTGAAGCCCACCATTTGCTAAGTTATTTTTTTTTTTTTTAAAAAAAATTTTTTTTTTTTTTTTTTTTTAATCAAGGAAAATGAAGATAGGGTTTTATCTTGAAGCTAGGGTTTTTTTATTGTGTAAGTTTGGTTTTGAATCTTGAACTTAATTTGATTCTCTGATTTATCTTACCTTACACTATGAATTGACTTCTGATTTGTCTTACCTTATATTTGTATTCTTTTGATCATGTCTTGTGATATCCTTTATACCTTGTATCGTATCTTTTGATTTCCGTTATCTTTTGCATTCGATTATATATATCTGTTCACTGGGCTTTGTAAGCTCAGCCGCACTTTCTTTTCCTGCGGCAGGTATCTAAGCTAGGAGCTGGGGTTGCTTTCAGGCTATGAGTGCTGAGTGTGGACTTACCCTAGAGATCTTAGTTTTGATATATGAATTGTTCTTTTCAAGACATTCGTTATTTCGGTTATTTCGTTTGGATATGTCTGTCCTTTGAGAACTTATGTACCTTAAGTCGTGTTGACTTATTATCCTTTGGTTATTTATTTAAGACTTCCGCTGTTTATGTTTGTGTTATGATTGTGTATGCTTTTGATGTCACAACATATTTGTAATACTTCTACCCTTTTGGGTCGGGGCGTTACAATTACTCTTGATCATGGTTTGAAATACTTTTTCATATGCTATATTGATGTTAAAAACATATTGGAATGAAAGTATATACATTATACAAGTATGGTTTAATTTATAAAAGTATATATACATTAATGGTTTCAAAGTTCTCTTATTAAAGTTTGTAAGTAAATAAATGTGAGGACTTGATATTCTTGGACAAATAATGGACTAAAGGAACTAAAATATATAAGACTTGTGTTATAAAGTGTTGTAGAGGACTTGTAGCGATTTAACTAAGCTAAAAACTTATAAAACAATTTTTATAAACATTTTAACCAAATGATCAAAAGTTTCTGTTTTAAATTCGAAAATAAGATATTTATTTTATATTTTATTAAAATACTACATGTCATGACGATCATAGGCATATAGAGAACTCAAAAAACCGAGCTATAACGAAGAAGTTATGCTATTTGCAAGTTTACGATAATTATATATATAAAGAGTGATTTTATAAAAGTAATTTTATAAAAATAAGCTACTGTTCATTTCAGAAACTTTTTGGAAAATATATTACTTAGATAGAGCTTTAAATTACGAAGGCGTGCTCGAAAGAATCACTAAAATCAAAGTTAAAACGAATAAGATATGACTTTTACGAGATTACGATAATTAAATTTATAAAAATAATTTTATAAAGTGCATGAACAGTAAAAATCACTGTTTATCAGAAAGTTAAAAATATTAAAATGTAATATTTTGATATATCTTCTTAATACGAAAGTGTGAACATAAAGAACGGATAAAACGGACTTAAAATGAGAAAGATACACGCTATTTTATACTTATGCGCTATTTTATACTTGTGCAATATTTCCTGACGTGAATAGTGTTGGTTCGTTTTTTATAAAAAAATTTGCAAAACATTTTAGAATCACTTAAATAATATTTATATATGTTTTAAACTTTATAAATATTATTTTACAAAAGCGATTGAACTATTTATACGATTATGTACAAATACATGGTTATTATTTATCAAATGTGATTTAAATACTTTTCCACAAATACAATTAGATGGTGATGTAACTATATAGAATTATATATGGTATTAGTACTTTGATGATACGACCTATAACTAATTAGGTTGCATTCGGACGTTTACGTGACGAATTTTCATTCTGTGATTTACATTGTTGATTCATTTACTCAAGATGAGTTTATAGCCCCCATGTTTTACTTGTTTTACATATATTTTTGGGGTGAGAACATGCTTGTTTATAAATTCAATTACATGGTTGATTCAAACTCGTTACATGTTCATTTAAAACTCTTTACAAATTGATTTACATACTCATTTACATATCTCACGATATGATACAATACTTGGTTTAATTTTTAGACGTAAACACATACTTGACTTTCACTCAAATGATTACGGATTAGCTTAAGCGGATTGAATTGTTAACTACAAGTTGGTAGACGTGAATGTTATAAAATAGATTTATCGGGTGTGACAACCCCGTTCAGGTGATTAGCTATCACTGGTGTCGATATTACCAAGCCAACGAATGTTATAGCATGTCGGAGCAAGAACGACACTTCCATGAACATGAACAATTATTGTTCCTTGAATAAAATGCTATACAAGTCTGAGCCTCAGTTTCATAAACTTAGAGTAATCGTAATCACTCATTTAGCAATACATACTTGAAACATTTCGTATTGTTTTCAATTATCATGCATACTTTGAACAACTGTTGTCCAACTTTCATACGTACATTTTTGTGACTATTATAAGGGTTGATATGGTCATACCCACATTGCAAATCTCTGGTTCAACATTTATACTTAAACAAACCTATGAACTCACCAACTTAATGTTGACACTTTTAAACATGTTTTTCTCAGGTGAATTAGATGTTTGGCTTACTTGATGTGCATTGGAGTCTAAAGAATACAAGATTACTTTTCAAACGACACGTTTAAAGGTCGTTCTCTCATAGCTTGTGCAAAAGTACTCATGAAGTAACGCTCCCGGATACTATTCCGCTGCGACCCAATTTGGGGGTGTTACAGATTGGTATCTAGAGCCAAGGTTATAGAGAACCAGGTCAAATGTTTTTACTTGGACTATAACCATTTTCACAACATTGCATCATACAAATGTTTTTCACGAGACATACATACACTATTGAGTTGCATTAGTTGGTTATACTAGATGCTTTTATGATTGATATACGTGTTTATATTATATTACGTATATTTTACAATTATTTATATAAGAGTTATTTGTATAAATAACTAGAACATTCCTCAAAACATTACAAGTAACACGATGGTCATGACTTTAACATATCATCCTACAACATTTCATCTTTGGAGCACGGCTTAGAGAACTAAACTAATTTCATTTTATTACTCGGTGATTTTGAAGAAAATGCCGCCAAGGAAAGCACCTAGAACTAGTACCACCCCCGCCACTGCCACTACCACCACCCCAATGACTGATGCTGCTATCAGGGCATTGATATCCGGAGGCATGGCTGATGATTTGGCTAAGCATGAAATTCAAAGAAACAATAACCATAATGGCGATGGAAACCAAGGTTTTGGAAGTGGTATTACAAGACTTGTGTGCCCTACTCATGAGTGCACTTACACTGACTTTCTCAAATGTCAACCCATGAACTTCAAGGGTACTGAAGGAGTTGTTGGTCTAACTCAATGGTTTGAAAGAACAGAGACTGTCAATATCAGTAACTGTGCAGTCAAGAACCAAGTTAAGTTTGCTACTTGCACCCTTCATGGTCTTGCCTTAACATGGTAGAAATCCCGTGTCAAGACAGTTGGTCATGATACTGCTTACGGCGTGCCTTGGAGCACACTTATAAAGATGATGACTGCTAAGTACTGCCCTCGAAATAAGATCAAGAAAGATAGAGATCTGGGAGTTGAAGGTGAAGGGTACTGACTTGGCAAGTTATACCCAACGCTTTTAGGAGTTGGCTTTGATGTGCGGGAGGATGTTTCCCAAAGAGTCTGATAAGATTGAAAGGTATGTCGGTGGTCTTCCCAACATGATACATGGGAGTGTAATGGCGTCTAGGCCGAAGACAATGCAGGATGCAATTGAGTTTGCAACTGAGCTGATGGATAAGAAAATCCGTACTTTGGCTGAACGCCAAGCTGAAAACAAGAGGAAATTTGATAACAACAACCAAGCTCAACAACAACCTCCCAAGAAGCAAGGTGTGGCTATAGCTTATACCGCTGGGCCTGGTGAAAGGAAGGAGTATGCTGGAACTCTACCATTGTGCAACAAGTGCAAGTTTCATCACAATGGCCAGTGCACTGTAAAGTGCGCAAACTGCAAGAGAGTTGGCCACTTGACCCGAGACTGTAGGAGTCCTGCTGCTACTAACAATCAGAGAAACCTCACTTGCTATGAATGTGGGAATCAAGGGCACTACAAGAGTGATTGCCCAGAATTGAAGAACCGAAACCATGAAAACCAAGCTGAAGGTACTGAAGCACGTGGAATGGTGTATGCCTTAGGAGGAGGAGAAACCGATCAAGACCCTAACAACATTGAAGATGAGATCGAAGCTTAAAAGAGAAAGTTGTCTCGCTTTGCCTAGTGAACCCTAAGTTGGAACTATCTTAGACTTTATCTCCTTAGGAGTTCTCGTTGTATTTCTCTTAAATTTCCGTTGTACTGAATGATTTCAAGTATCTATCAAATTAACGTATTATGAAAACGTCAATTCTACTTTAACTCTTTATATTTTTTTTACAAATCACTCCCACAATTATTATGAAATTATAACACAATTTTGACAAAATTGAGCATCGCATCGTTAGCCCTCAAATATACATGGCCTGATCACCTATGTATAATTCAAGAAGAACCATGCCATGCTGGTAGTAGTCACCTTAAAACTTTTGTCAAAATCAAATTTTCTTATAATCTCGAAAAGCAAAAATTTTGTGTAAGCATCCATAGAACATGTGTGTCACGAGAAATTAAATTAGTAAGCATAGTGACTAAGTAGACCTTTACACTACCCTACCACATGAAGTTGGCGTCATCTTACCACCCAATCCTATGTCGAAAAGTCAAGACGCATCCCTAGTCACCCTAGTACAATCCACTAACAAGTTTACTCGCCATTAAGGAATGTACCAAATCACCCCTTTCAACGTCTACGTAATACTATAGAGTTTAGTGGTTATGACACCATTTGGGTGATTGTTGACCGACTTACAAAGTTTGCAATCTTCTTACCAATGAGGGAAATTGATCCCATGGAGAAATTAGCGAGAATGTACCTAAAGGAGGTAGTCACTAGGCATGGAATACCAGTCTCAATCATTTGTGATCGTGACGGTAGATTCACATCAAATTTCTGGAGGTCACTTCAGAAGGCTTTGTGTACTAGCTTGGATATGAGTACTGCCTATCATCCAGAGACTGACGGGCAAAGCGAGAGGACTATTCAAACTCACGAGGATATGATACGTGCTTGTGTGATCGACTTTGGAAATGGTTGGGTTAAACATTTTCATATAACAATAGTTATCAAGCTAGCATCAAAGCTGCACCATTTTAAGCACTTTACGGTCGAAAGTGCCATTCACCTGTTTGTTGGGCCGAGGTTGGAGAAGTTCAACTCACCGGTCCAGAAATAGTTCAAGAGACAACCGAGAAGATCGTCCAGATCAAACAAAGGATTTAAGCCGCTCGTGATCGACAAAAGAGTTACGCCGATTTAAAGCGTAAGCCGATGGAATTTCAAGTTGGAGATAGAGTTATGCTTAAGGTTTCACCTTGGAAAGGGGTCGTACGTTTTGGAAAATGGGGGAAGTTAAACCCCAGATATGTTGGACCATTCAAGGTGTTGGCTAAAGTTGGAGCAGTTTCTTACAAGCTTGAGCTGCCTCAAGAGTTGAGCAGGGTTCACAGTACATTTCATATATCCAACTTAAAGAAGTGTTATTTCGACGAACCATTAGCCGTTCCATTGGATGGAATTCATATTGATGATAAGCTTCATTTTGTGGAGGAACCCATAGAATTCATGGATCGAGAAGTTAAACGGTTGAAGCAAATCCGTATCCTAATCGTCAAGGTTTGATGGAACTCTAGGAGGGGTCCTGAGTTCACATGGGAACGCGAAGACCAATTTCAAAAGAAATATCCACACCTCTTCACAAAAACCGCAACGTCGTTAAGTGTCGCGTCTTAAGCCTTGAGGACAAGGCTCATTTAACGTGGGAAGACTATAACACCCTGTGTTTTCAGGTCATTTTACGACGTCATTTATTTCACTATTTATTTTTAGTCTTGTACGCGTTGCTTTTAATTTTCGTCATATGGTTAAAACGCGTAAGCTAAAAATTATCATTCAACGTAAACGGGCATCATACAATTAAAGGTTTACATCAAGCAAGTGTTAAATAATTATTTGGAAGATAATTATTAAACTTGCACATTTTATTTTTATTGGTTACGTACGTTTGGCTATAAAATACATTTAGGCATTCACAGAACCACCAAAAATTATCTACGCTTTAACAAACACCCATTACTATACCCTAAACTCAAAGTTTTATAAAACTTCACCCATGTTATCATTGTAGCCGAATTATGCATATAAAAACCAAACTAGAATCTACACATTACAAGTATACTCTTTATACTTAACCTATACATCTTAAAACTACAAGTATTGAAGGCTTGGTTTAGCATTTACAATGGTTTAATCAAGAAAGTTCAAGATTTGGTTTTCTTAGGAAATTAGGGTTTTCTAGTCTTGGAAGCTTGGGTTTTGATTCTAAACTAGGGTTTAGAACTTGTTTCTCTTCATCATACATCATCTTAAGGTAATCTAAAAACCCTACACTCTTTATCTTATGATTTAC
>BQNB010081603.1:8937-29576 GCA_026074375.1 Tanacetum coccineum
GTTCCGACAGTCCCACCTTCACCAAGTCATCCATTAGTTGTAACATTGAGCCTCCTGAACGTGGTAATTTGGCTTTTTTAAAATGCCCTGAACATATGGACTCCTTTCTGTCATCCTTTGAATTACTTAAAAGACATGCCTTCTTCACTTCATAAGCTACTTTATCATCATGAATATTTTGGAAACATTCATCACCTTTCATTTTTGAATTTTTAAAAGCATTAGATTGAACTTCAGTAGAAACCGTGGGAGTGAATCCTGGAGGTACTTTATATTATCTAAGCTAGAACCTCCAATAATGTTGTCTTGTTTCTTGTTAAGAAGATCATAAATATTAAATGGGTCCTTTGAGCGAATATCATTCTGTCCAACATTAAGATCATCCTTCTTGTGAGCTTGATATTGTTCGTTCTCAAAAATAGTATCAGAGACCTCTTCAACATCACTTTCTCCTTCCACAGTTCCATGATTATGCATACCTACACTTTCATCGTGTAGTACTTCATCTCTTATTTCATCATCAGAATCACTTTCTTCTTCCATAAATTCAGGTGATAAGGTGTCATTTTATATACTTTTTCGAGGTCATTTAACCTCCTAAATCGTGCAATTATGCCCAAATTATGTACTTAATCATTCCTTATTATGTTTTTCGCACTTGGATGGCTTTTGGAGGAAATACACGTGACTTGGGCTCATTTGGAGAAGAAACAGACAAGATTACAACTCTACACCGAATCTCTTAAACAAAATGCGTACAATGGCTGGAGACGGCGTCACAATTATATGTGAAGGCTTTAAGACATACAAAGGACAGTGTCAGAATTTTGACAACGGCGTCAGGATCCAACCGACTTAAAGAAGCCCTAGAAAATTTGGCGGGGCGACAGCGTCAGGATTATAACGTGACGCCGTCGCGCCTGTTTTCCTATATATACAGACTCGTTTTTAGGGTTTTAAGTGTGTAACTTTTGGGAACCGAACCTTATTATTAAAAGTTGATTATAGAAACTGTTTGGGTCATTTTTAAGGTGTTAAAACCCTCTTGTATCAGCCATAAACACATGTTTTTATAGAGTAAAGTCTTCTATCTTTCATCATTCAATATGTCTATGTGTTGTTTGATTGAAACTCTTGCTCTTCACTCCTTTTTAACATGCTAGGCTAGATCCTTTAGGATTTACTTATGATTGCATGAAACTTAGTTTGTAGATTCTTTTAATGTTGCTTCTTGTGATGGATGTGCGCGTTAGGCTTTAGAAAACTAGCCATAAGATATTAAATTGGCAAGTCGTCTAGGGGTATCGCAGAGTGCATAGAAAAGATATCATCAGTAACAGTCTTCATACTACCTTACCCCTAATATGGTTGATCCCTCTTAAGTGTTTTAATGCATGTAATGTACTCTTAGGGGCCTTGTAATAGTCTTCATACTACATTTACTTGTGCATTGCCTTAACGGAATATTACGTAGACAGCGTTTTCGTGTAATTCGCTCAATGTAATAAGGATAATTATACACAGATCATCACAAGTGTGACAAAGTAACAGGATTAGGAAAAGCAAACTAAGAAGTAGTGCATGATTAAATAAATACGTTCGTTTATCATATAGTTATCACCAAAGTAGTTTAGATTTATATTTAGTTTTATTAGCTAAAACCAAACCAAACCTCTCAAAACCAGAATTTTACTTGCTGTCTATAAAATATAAAAATACAAAAAAATCTTCTCTCAACCCCTTAGACCTCTGTTATATTCCGTTCGAGCCTCCCAACCTATTCCCCTGGAGAACGATAACAACCCTCGTGTCTTACCTTACTACACTACAACGGTTAGGTACTCTGCCTAGGGAGTTTTAAAACTCTTTGCGAGTTTACAAGACCCGCATCAAGTTTTTGGCGCCAATACGTGGGGAATAGTTAGGTTTTAAACTTTATCTAGATTAGGTCTACTCGCTTGATTCCTATCATGTGAGAATTTTATTTTCTGTTAATTTGCTTTCTTTAGTCTATCTTTTTCTTCGTTCTCTTTGTTTCGTAAATCTTTTCGTTGACCTCCATGAGAGACGAAAACCCTATCCGTACTCTTAGAGACTACTCTAGACCTAGCCACAAGGGCTATCCAAACACCATTAAGCTCCCCAATGGGAACAATGTGGTCTCTGCGATCCGACATCATCCGGTTGGTGCAAAACGAATGCTCATTCCATGGACTTTGGTCCGAGGATCCAAACCAACATCTTAAGGATTTTCTAAAACTAGTGGACTTACTTGACCTTGATGTTGCAAATAGGGAAAGGATGCACCGGCGTTTATTTCAATTTTTCCTTCGCGATCAAGCTAGCAATTGGCTTAAACGTCTTCCTGCAGGATCCATCTCCACCCGGAAGGATCTTACTACTCGTTTCCTTGATTAATTCTTTCCACCGGGAAGGACAACAAAACTCCGACATGACATCATGATGTTCCAACAACATCAAGGTGAATCTCTTTCTGAAGCATGGACTCATTTTAATGACTTACTCCAAAAAGTCCCTCATCATGGCATCGATCTTTTGCTCCAAGTCCAAATCTTTTATGACCATGTCAATCCCGCTACAAGGCGAACCATCAATCAAGCAGCTAGTGGTAAGCTTCGTGACAAAAACGCCAAAGACTCCTGGGCACTATTAGAGGACCTATCCCTCTATGACAACAAAAGTTGGAATGACCCAAGAGACTTTGCTAAACCGGTTAAGGCAATCTCTTTGCCTCAAGATGTCTCGAGTACATCCGACCGTCGTCTCATCGAGCTCGAAAATTAAGTCCAATGCTTGATGAAAGCTCATCTTGCTCCTAAATCATCCATTCAAGTGAACAAAATCACTTCTTCATGCGAGATCTGTAGTGGTCCCCATGACACTTAATATTGCATAGAAAATCCCAAGCAAGCTTTTATTGATTATGCATCCTCGCGTACTGACGAAGCGAGAGGCAGGTGGTACACTTTCAAACCTGAGCAAAACAATCTTGGTGACACCTATAATTCGTCATGGAAAAGTCACCCAAACCTTAGGTGGAGGCAACCTCAAAATTCTCAAAACAATTTTTCAAACCTACCTAATTGTTTTCAGCCCAACGGTTTGATCCCAAACCGCTCCTTTAACCACAATCCTTAAAATTTTAATAATCACTCAAATCTCGAAGGATTGGTGTCCAGCTTTATGACATCTCAAGACGCTAGATTGTTTAAGTTTAAAGCCGATTTCAAACAACAAGACGAGATGACTAATAAAATTGACACAATCTTGAAGGTCATTAATGATTGAATAACAGGAGCACTCCCAAGTGACACGATTAAGAACCTGAAACTGAATGTTAACTCTACCTCTCCAGTTTTGTCTACTCGTTCTTACCCGACGGAAGACCCTTAATGTTCATCCCATTCTCTCAATTCGATCAATGTCATTAAAACATGTTCTAGACAAACAAGCAATCTTCAAAAAGACCAATAGCAAATGGTCAACGAAATTGGAACATCAAAACCAAAAAGAATCCACAAAAGATTTAGAAGATAAATTTAAGGATTTGCATCTTAACTTACCGGTTCTTGAAGTTCTAGCTCATGCTCCAATGTATAATGCAATGTTGGATAAATATGTGGAGAGTCTAGAGTTAAGAAAAATAGGTCCATGTTTATACAAGGCAAAATGCCTGAGAAAATGAAGGATCCTGGATTATTCACCTTACCTTGTAGCCTAGGGGACTCCAATCCTTTTGATACCTTAGCCGATTTAGGGTCTTATGTGAATTTAATCCCAAAATATCTCTTTAAAGAGCTTAAGATTGGATTACTAGAAGAGACCAATCACGTTTTTGGGTTGGCAGAATGTAGATGTATCAAATCACTTAACAAATAAGCATAAGAAAGTCTAGAGAGAGAAAGGAGGATTGTAACACTTTAGAGAGAGAAATAAGGAAATGTGTATTGATGGAAATGAAACAACCAACCCTCTTCAAGGTGTGGAGAGAATTATTTATACCTAGTCTTAGGCCGGCCAACATAAGGATGTCTTATGTTGACCCGGTTAGCTTGTTAAGTTTCCAAATATTATGCTACGAGCTATTCTATGATATATTGGTAGTGACCGAGTCTTTTCTCGACTTCTAACAATCTCCCTCTAAGGGAGGTCACTCCAAATTACAAAAAACTTAAGCTTATCATTCTATGAATGTCTTCAATCTTTGCTTGTAGTCCTGTTTTCTTGATCTTTATCTTGTGAACCTTGATGCAGTAATCTTTAGACTTTTAGGCTTTAGCTTGTTTCTTTAGCTTGACTTATATGTGATCTTGAGCTTCTTGAGATCATCAACCAATCATAATCTCTTTTTGCCATCTTGTAATCTTTGCCTTCTTGTGATATTGTGACTTTTGGACCGACATGCTCATACCTTTCGTTGTCTTGAAAGCTTGAAAAGGTCATCTTTCTTGAAACTCTTTAACTTTAATACTTTATCATTTCAAGGAAGACGTGCGGTATCAGAGTAGCGAAAGTTTTTTTAAGCATGTACTTGAGCTTTCATGATGTCTTTACATATGTTGGTCGGGTATGATCATGTGGCATTGACTTCGACTTGTCATCGGTTAACTGTTGTCGCCATCAAGAAACCTGCATGAATAGGTTAGTGATAAACAACATATATGGACGAAAGTGTCTTTGTCACTTCGTCGAATACAGTTGTAATAACCAAGGTTCCCCGTTAATCAGTATAAATACTGCCTGTAATTAGGAAGAATTCAAGAGAATCTCCTTGACAGGGTTTCGCAGCTGCACTAGACGTTCTCATTACCGGAGCGTCTCAAAGCAGGCAACACGGTAAGAGTAAATTGGTAAGTTACTATCTTCCCGATTAAGTCGTCAATTTGTGTTCAGCTTTCCTATGTCCAGATACACTTGTGAGGCTTCCTATGGACATAAGATTGAAAACTGATTTAGGAAAATCATTCGGTATGTTAAGATGAAAAAGGTTTTTATAACACACCAATAGTTTTATCTTTTTCAAAATTCATTCGTTAATTCATAAGATAGACCGAATTGATATCCAGTATCACAAGTTTGATCCGTATAGGATCTCATAAGTCACCTACCATATAGCTTGTTTGATGTTGGCTCTAGAAGGATTTCCGTCGTCACTGTTAATACTTTTAAGCATCAATCTGATGTTCTGGAAAAATCACAAGGATAATGCGTAGGACTCTTGAGATATTTCTTGTTTTCACATTGTGTGAATCAGCAAGCATATTTTGAATAAGTGTCCTAATGAGATTTATGGTTAATCTCTTTTATAGCTCTAGACTCAATAGTGCACATTTGGTTTTAGTAATCGAAGGCTGGAGCATACTGCCACCTTTTCAATACCAACTAACTCGGAGTGAGAAAGTTGATAGAAATGTGTTTAATCTCTGTGAGAAATGAAACAAGAGTCTTTTGAGAGACCTTGAATGGCTAAGAAGGGTTGTGCATTGCATCACTGGGTCCATGATGACTATCTTCAATACCAGACAACAGCTTAGTATTTTTGATAGCATATGTATTGACCCGGTTTCTGCCTAAGTGTAAGGAGGGCTTCTTTCTTTTCAACCTTTATCTTTACATTTCTTTTTAATTCTTCAACCCCTTCAATGTCTACCAAGACTTCATCACTAACACCTTGTTGGGTTTGTTCCAGTGTCAGCTCTGTCTTAGTCTGTATTTTTCCCTTTCTCACTTTTACTCCTTTTGTAGCATACCTAAGGACTTCTATTATCTAATAGAGTATCCCTGGGTAGATCCCTCCGGTTTTGGCTGGATCATAGGAACGAATACCTAATTTTAACCACCTTATAACTCCAATTAGTTACAAACATGGTCGGCCTTTTGATATTGTTCTCAGCCTTAAAACCATTTGAAAACATCGATCAAGGTACTTTGTAATATAAATCAAAACATTTAGTATCCCGATGGTTTTACTTTTCAGAAATGCTCCCCCTTAACACGTGCATCGATATTCGAAAATGTTTAGCACATGAAGGGTGAAGCTCGCACTTGAGTCCTTAAGATCACATTTTTAGCCATATATTTTAATCACATTTTCTCCCCTTATCAAAAATGTCAAATCTCTTGATATTTTGGATATCAATTGATTCAGTTTGAAAAACAGGTTGGGGAGAAAAATGTTCTGATTATTAACAAGCCGTATTAGGAACATTTTAATGTTCCCCCTCAATTTATGAGGGTATTATATATATAGTGTTGAGTACGTTAATTTAAAAAAAATTAAATTTATTAAAAAATTCTAGAAAATTCGTACTCAAACACTTTTTATATACTTGCCTATTATTATAAGTCTATACTACATATTCACATTATTCACAAGATAAGATTTTGAAATTGGACCTGACGATCATACGGTACGCGTCATCAGTTTGTAGTCCATCTCAAGTTCCCAAGCACCAACCAATCGCTAATTAACTCGACCATAAGCTCTGATCTCTTTTTGTCTATGGCCGTCCACTTTCTCCTTGACATCTCCTTGTTGTACCCCAGACGAAAATCGAGTTTTATGTGATGAAGCTCGTCCCGAAATTTTTCTTTAGTGTCCCGTCTGAGAACTTGTACAGCTCATCAGCCCGCATCACTCGTTTTTGTTTGTTTAAGTCTTCATAGATTACCCCTGGTGGTTTGTATGATGGAGTGTAAAGTTCTTTGAATTCTATTTCTGGAAATGTCTTCTGTGGTGCAGTGATGTTAAGTTTCTTCTGGTAACTCTCTACATTAAGCTGAAGATCCTCGACTCAACGTTTGATGACGAGACTTCTTGTGAACATACGAAGAGCCACAATAAAGTCAACAATGTCACTGTCGTTGAGATGGAATAGCTTGTGTTGAACAACAAGAATCAGCATGTCTTCAATGTCGTTCAAGTATAGATCCACAAAGTCACCTTCTTTAAACTTGTATACATGTCGACCAGCTCTTTTCACCACAACTTCTTCCAAGTGACCATATCTATGTAATTTCTTGACACTCACACTCTTCACACCAAGAATTTTCTGAGTGGAATAGACATTATGCATGGAAAATTTGTTCATCTGAGATCTGTACCAAAGCTTACGCCTTTTACCCCAATGCTTGATCCCCTTTTTAGCATCTTTATCATACGCATGCTTGATAGTACCCTAAAGCATAGGGTTCATGTCTTCAATTCCTACAATCTCATACCGAGCTGCTTTTGTCTTCGTGATAGATTTTATGTATGTTTTCTCTGGATCAGATGTTTTTAGATACTCCAGATCTTTGTTGAAGAAGTAATCAACAGCTACGGTTAGATGGCCTGGGCGACCTTGCAGGGGAAGAGTTTTGGACAAGTCAAAGGGGTTACGATCTCCTTCTAGATTATTCCAATCAAGTTTATCTGTCAATGCATTGAAACACTCTTGGAAGTTGTACTCAAGTTCGATGCTACTAGTGCATGTGCCTTTTAACAGATTATAGGCAGGTCCTAACAAGAGATCTTGATTAAGATTTTCTATCTTGAGTCTATTCAACACATACTTAGAGAAGTCAATCGGAGTGGCCATTAGATCACTGAATGTGAGAGGATCCTTTGTAGCGGAGACCATTTGGTTAAACCAAAGTTGTTCAGGTTGATCAAGTGCAACTTGATGCTTGTTCCATTTCGGATCAGGAGTAGGAGGCCTTGGAGGTTGCTTGAACCAATCTTGGTTCGGAGTCTTATTTGTCTTGGGTTCTGAAGTGTCTCATAGTTATTCATCATCACGAACCACATCTTCACTCGTAGTGTGGACTGCATCATCCATTAACACCTCAGCAATTGGTTTTTCAACTGGTTCCTTTGCAGATGCAAACTTACTAGTTTTAGAACCTTTTGATGGAGCTTTACATTTAGGGGTTTCCTTGGTAGTGGATGGTTTCTTGGAAGACTCTAACTCTTTGGTTCTTCGCCTCTTTGTCTTCTTACCCTGGTTTGGTCCAGCTGAAGGGTCTTCATCATCATCATCGTCATCATCATCATGCTGTCTTTTATGATTCTTTACTGTATCAGCAACTTCCTTATCCATAGCATTTCCATCCTCTATCAAAGCTTCCATGAGAGCATGGTACAATGCATGATTAGTAGGATTTCTGTTGAAAGACTTGTTTTGTGCATGGTCTGGTAGAGATCTCTTTTCTGATCATACTCTTTAAGTGCCGCATTGTCAGTGGACTTAATGGTATACTTCGGCATCTTTTGCTTCTTAGCTTGTTCCCTCTTAATCTTGCGAATCTCTGAAGCACTCTTCTCAAATTCTTGTTCAAGATTAATTGTTGGTTTCTGAATCTTGCTAGACTCGAGAGCTGGCTTCATAGAGTATTTCTGAATAAGGTCTTCAGTGTGTCTCTGTAGAACCTTTTGAAGATCATCATCGATTTTAGATCCAAGATAATGTTCAACAACCGTTGGAACTTATGACTTGAGAGTAGCAAGAGCTTCAGCAGAGTGATCTATTTTCTTCAGTTCAGGTACAAGTGATATGGTTGAGACAAATAGAAGAGGGAGAGTTGTTACAGGTGCTACTGAAGGAGTTTCTTGTACTGGTGAGAGGATTGAGGGCTTAGAAATCACAAACATCGGTACTCTAAGTACAGATGGAGACTGGATATGTGGAACTTTAGATTGGATTTTAATATCCAATAAAGAGTTGATCTTCGCATCTGTAGTATCCTTAACAGTCCCAACTAAAGAAGTATCAGATGAAAGTTTAAGAAATTGATCACCAAAACCTAAAGATACAGATAGGCTGGAGCTTGTTAGAGGAAGTTTAGATTTCTTGGCATCATCCTTTATTTCTTCAATCTTTTCAGCATCTGCTTTGGCCACATAAGATATTTTTGCATCAACTTTTCCAGAATCTTCAACTTCAGCATTTAACATCTCTTCATCCTCATCGTCATTTACTTGTTCGTCACCGTGTACAAACTCAGCATCAGTTTCTTCATCATCATTCATTTCAAGATTGATACTTTTATCATCATCAGTATCATCTTTCTTCTCTTCATCTTCATTAGAATCTATCCAGTCAACTTCTTCATCATCACCTTGATCTTCTTTAGAATATTCACTTTCTTGTTTAGATCCCCACTTAAGAATAACATTTTATTCAGATGTAACCTTTTCCTTATTTGGAACCCCTGGTTTAGTACTACTTCCTTATGTGACGGTGCGAAGACCGATTTGGTGGACTCATCGGGAAAACCTGGTTATCCTACCTGGTCCTTCTCTTGAGCTCTAGTTCCTGGTTGTCTTCTGGCTGGTTTTTCTTGTTTTCTTTTGAAGTTAAATATTTGAACAACCCTGATACGATTTAAGCTTTGAAGCGCACATGGTTTTAGCTTTGGAGACTTGGAGGTCTTGATATAACTACGCCCCTAGTAATTTACTTACTAGCCTTTTTTTTTAGATGTTAAGGTTCTGCTCTTTAGATTCATCACTGTTTACTGAGAGACATCAAGGAGTTTCTTCTTCCTGTGAACCTTTGCATCTGCTCCTCTTGGGGGGAATCTGACCAGTGGAATACTTGATGAACATTTGGTAAGACTTTGACTGCTTGATTGCATCATTCAGCATCATATCAAGAATAGGTAGTTCGTATTCCTAATAGTCTTCTGCAATTCTGACAAACTTGAGTCTGCTTACTATACCATCATCCTTTATTGTATGATAGTGTTGAAACTGTAGCTTGGAGAGAGACTTGTGTTCTGAGAGGAAGTAATTGATGATGACTTTGGTGAATCAGGGGAATGGCATAGTTTCACGTCTTGATTTTGTGATCAATCTGGAAAGTAAAGTCTTCCCAAATCAACTCAGGATAGTCGACATTTTCTCTGTAGAACATGCCCTATAGTATGTCAATTTTGGAATTTCTAAGTCTATCATTGCTTGCAATCTTCCCAGGGAGACACTTGTTGATAATTGCTGCCAGAGTTCTCTATGGCTGATGCATGTGATCTACATACATGTTGGTATACTTGTGTAGTGGACCTTTGTAGCCAAGGTTAATGAGGAAGGTGAGGGTAGCATCATCATCTTGTACCTTAGTGAATTCTTCACCTTCAACTCTTGGACAGATATCTAGAATCTTTCTAAAGACTTCAGCATCGACAATGCACTTCTTGTTGGCCAAAAGGAATTCATAAGATTCTGAGTCTTTGACTTCTTGATAGTGTACTAGAACTGCTGCATAAATATTTCAAGGACTTCTGCAGTGATAGTGAATGCCTTGAAGCACGTAGAGTTCTTGATCACATCAATGATGACTTGAAATGTTTCTTCCTTCTGTTGCATAGTGGTTTCCAGTATAACATTGGTAGAGCTAATCTTGACCCTTTCTGTAGATGGAACCTATTTTTCATCATGAGCAACAACTTGTTGAGTTTCTTATGGATTCATGATTCTGCTTAAGAATTAACCAATACAGTTTCTATACACAACATATATATTTTACTGACTAATTTGATTATCCTTGATGATTTGATTGATTTAGGAATATGCTATGATTAGGTTTCATGCAAACATGTCTGTATTAATACACTCTAAGAATTAGTCAACTAAGGTCAATAGTCAAAGTCAACAGAAAAAGGTCAACTAGACATTTCTAAGAGAGCTTAGGACACACATTCAATTAGAGGACAAGCAATACACATTCAAACATGGCAAGCTATGAAATATGACACCATAACCAAGTATTTCGCTTGATTTATGTACCCTGTCATGTTTTGCATGGAACATGTAATTTGACATATTTCGCTCAGTTAAAACATGTTTCGCATGGCAACACCTAAACATATTTCGCATGACTTACATGTTTCGCATGACCTGAATCAAAACATATTTTGCATAGACAAAGCTTTACATGTTTTGCTTGGTTCATACCAAACATGTTTCGCTTGGTTCAAACATAACATATTTCGCATGTATCAAATCATTCTTAACTAAGATTTTTTCAATCAAAAACCTTTAAGACTTTTTCACATATCTCACACATTAGCCAAGAACATCACAGAAACACAAACCACTAGATTTACACACCATTTTGAGCTCAAAAACTTTCATATGCAAGGATTTAAAGGAGAAACGCTTTAGTCATGGTATATGGGTCTTCTAAGAAGCATAAAGAGAGCACTAAAGGACACATCATAGATTATCATCACAAATAGCATCTCATAAACACAAACTTTCAACCAATAGAGTTCATGCACCTAAATTTCAACTTTTCCAATTAAAAGAGACTCTAAGGGACAAAAACTGTTTCTAGAGGCATAAGAGAGTAACAATGATGCTAACTAACACAAACCCACAACAAATCAAACACAGACACATGTTTCGCATCATTCATATTTACGAAAGTCATCATAAGACAAGCATACATTAAATCTATCAAAAATTGTTTCACACTAAGCTTAGACGCACCCTTATGAACAAAACCCCTCACTTAATTTGACAAAATCTCAACTTTAATTCATATGAACCCTAAATCGAATTTAAAAGATTTCGAGTGCAAAAAGGAGAAGTAAGCCAATTCCTTTTATCAAACTTATGTGAAAGGGCTAATAAACGAATAACGTATACCTTTAGCCTTAAAAACTAGTTTTGATTTTGAGTATGAAGCGAGCGAAATGTGTTTTAAAGAGAAAATGTGTGTTTAGAGTTGAGAATAAGTGAGTGTGTGTGCGATTTGCGACAAAGGGGGATGTATAACCTGCTATTTTTCAAAAATGACACAAATGGTCCTTGTAGTTTATGTCTTCTTCTATTTTCTTTTTAAACTTAGTATTAAGTGTAAAAATTTTATAGAAATGACATATTTAACCCCTAAAGATATTTAGGTCCTTTATTTTGCCATTTAGTCCCTAAAAGTTAAAACCAATAACATCTTAAGCCCTTTTTGAGTTAAAACTGATATTTACTCCCTTTTAATTGATGATCCGTTATAGTTAAAACCTTTATTCTTTTTATTCCGAGATGACTTTTTGAAAGATCATTTTTGAAAGAATTTAAATATTTCTCCCCCTCAAATAATGTCCCGTTTTCTATTTAAAGAGTTGTAGACGTTGTTTGAGTGATAGAAAATTCTTTTAAAATCTTTTCTGATGAGAAACTGAGATGATTAATTGATTTTAAAATACAACACCTTTAAAAACAAGATTTCTCTCGTTTGACATAAATAAATGCACTGACACGTACATTTATTTGATATAAGAAGCACAGGTTGTGTTGCAAAGTCAACACAAGCCTTTGAATGAATATGAAGTAATTCATTCTCGAGAAAAATTCATTTCCCGTTGTGAGGTCAAGTTTTCTTTTTGGTGAAATACTTGCCTTTAAGGTGAAGATCGGGGTTCGCTACTTGCAAATGCAATAGCCAGCCAAATTGACATTGCTCTTTGAAAGGCAGTTATTTTGAACTTTTGCTCGAACTTCATTTACAACCTCGTATCATTATTAAATGACATTTCTAAGGCCGTAAATGTTATCAATTTTCAGAAGGCATGTCATGAGAATCATATTTTCGTATATTCTGATTTTTTTAATTTTGTATTTTCTTTTTATGGTTTTATATTTTTCTATTTTCTTTTTGAAAAGTTTATATAAAATGAAAAATCTTTTTGGGTTTTTCTAATTTTCTTATATACATATGATACAGAGGATATGTGAAGAGTTTACCACCATTACTCTTCCTCTTCATTTGCCAGCTTTTTTAATGTCTCAGGAGACATACTTCTCATACCAAGCTTGTTGATGAGAAATTTAAGTCATTCTCGAGCTAAAGGCTTAGTGAAAATGTCTGCCAGCTGATACTTTGTTCTAACAAAATATAGCTCAACCACCTCGTTCTCCACTTTCTTCTTGATAAAATGATATCTAATGTCAATATGCTTAGATCGGGAGTATTGGACGTTGTTGCAACATAAAGCAATGGCACAATTGTTATCGTAGTACAAAGGTATCTTGTTGAACCCAATGCCATAGTCAGTTAATTGTGATCTCATCCAAAGTATTTGAGCACAACATCCTGACAAGGTAATGTATTCAGCTTCTGTACTGGATATGGTGGTGCACTTCTGTTTCTTTGAAGACCAACTCACTAATCTGTCACCCAATAGTTGAATACTTTCAGACGTACTTTTTCTGGTATCTTGGCAACCCGCATGGTCAGCATCTGCAAAAGCTGTTAGAGCAATGCAAGAATCCTTCGAATACCACAGACCTATATTTATGGTTCCTCTTAGGTATCGAAAGATTCGCTTAACCGCATATAAGTGATTTTTGGTAGGCTTTTCCTGATACCGGGCACACATGCATACAGCAAATACAAGGTTTGTTCTACTGGATGTTAGATACATAAAGGTGTCAATCATTCCACGATAACGTGTAGGATCAACGGCTTTCCCTTGTGGATCTTCATCTAGTTTGGATTTCTCCACCATTGGAGTATCCACTGGGTCGCAGGTTTTCATACCATATTTTTTAAGTGATTCAAGAGCATATTTGGATTGATTTAAAAAGATGCCTCTAGGACTCGGTGAAATTTGCAGTCCAAGAAAGAATGATAGTTTGCCCATCATTGACATCTTGAATTTTAAACACATGATTTTTGAAAATGATTCACAAAGATCAGGTTTAGTGGAGGCAAAAATAATATCGTCGACATAAATTTGTACTAGTAATATGTCTTTTCCTTCTCTCCTGATGAATAATGATGGATCAACGGTGCCTTTTGAGAACTTTTGGAAGAGTAGAAATAACGAGATCAAATCATACCAAGCCCGTGGAGCTTGTTTCAAACCGTAAAGGGATTTCTTAAGCTTGTACACATAATTGGGATTCTTTGGATCTACAAACCCGTCCGGTTGACTAACAAAGACCTCCTCATGTAATATTCCATTCAAGAACACGGTCTTCACATTCATTTGATAGACGATCATGTTCATATGAGCAGCGAATGTAAAAAAGATATGGATGGCCTTGAGTCGTGCAATTGGAGAAAAGATTCTTTAAAGTCTATGCCTTCTTCCTGACGATATCCCCTTGCTACCAAACGAGCCTTATTTTTCAACACACCTCCCAGTTCGTCTAATTTCACCTTGTATATCCACTTTAAAGTAATAATCATAACACGATCCGGACGAGGTACCAGCTCTCACACTTCAAGATGTTCAAACTCATTGAGTTCTTCTTGCATGGCTTCAATTCAACAGGATTCTATCAATGCTTCTTTATAACTCTTGGGTTCAACAGAAGAAAGGAAAGCATCAAAATAACATAATAGGGCTTCATCTTGTAGTTGATGTCGAGTGGAGACCGGTCTAGAAGGATTGCCAATTACATTATCAATCGGGTGATCTTTGGTTCATTTGTTGATGTGTTCGAGTGGTTGGTTGAGTGAGTACACATTGTTTAGAATAACAACCTGAGAAGAGGATTCTTCAGAACTTGGTTCTAGAATTGGAAAATCAACATAGGGATTATTATCCATGTGTGCAACTTCAATATCATGGTCAGCTACTTCAACACCGAGAGGAATGACTGGAGTTGGTGTTTCTTTATTTGTTTGTGAGGTACTTGTAGATGGTGCATCTTGATCAATTGAAGTTGAGGAAGGTGTACAGGTTGAAACAGCAGGTTCTAGAGCAATGACGGCAGGATCTTGAGGATCAACACATGGTGGAGGATTAAGGTACTTATCAAACATCGGCTGAAACAATATTTCCCAGTCGTTCTTTGTTGGTGGGACATACGAAGTTGAAGAAGGAATGTGTTGCACGAGTCCTGAACTGATTATTCTAGAAGTTAAAACTTTAGTCCCGGCACCTGAACTGAATTGTTAAGAAGCCATTGTTGTCAACTCATCAAAATCAACATGAATAGTTTCAATGTTTAGACGGGTCCTTTAGTTGTAGATTCGAAATGCTTTATTTGCAGGAGCATAACCAACAAAGATTCCTATATCAGATTTAGGTTTTAACTTACCAAGATCTTCAATGTCATTAGTGGGATAGCAAAGAGCACCAAAGACATGAAGATAAGATAAGTCAGGTTTTCTATCATGGAGAAGTTCATACGGTGTTTTGTTGTGACATTTTCAGATTAATGATCGGTTTTTAGTATAGCAAGCTGTCGCGACTGCTTTTGCCCAGAGAAATAACGAAGCCTTTGAAAACATCAACATGGTGCGAGCAGCTTCCACTAAAGTACGGTTCCGTATTTTGACAATGTCATTCTGTTGTGGAGTACGAGCAACGAATGTTTGATGTGAGATTCCGACTTCTTCATAATAAGCTCTTAGTGTCTGATTGACAAATTCTATGCCATTATCAGTCCTGATTTTACGAATAGTTGCATTCAGACAAACTTGAATGATTTTGAGAAATTTAATCACGAACTCTGGAACTTCATCCTTTGATCGTAGAAATTTCACCCATGTAAACCGAGAATAATCATCAACGATAACCAGTATATATTTATCCCATTGATACTTTGAATCCTTATTGGCCCGCAAAGATCCATATGCAGCATATAGAGTTTTTCTTGAATGGAGTCTTCAGCTTTAGGTTTGTGAGAGTGTTTCTTGCTTTTACCAAGAGCACAGGCAGAGCACAAGTGATCCTTTTGATACTTTAGTTTTGGAAGTCCTCGGACAAGACCATGTTTGGCAAGAGAAGTGATATAATCAAAGTTTAAATGAGATAATTTTCGATGCCACAACCAAGACGTGGTCTTTGAGGCCTTAGACAAGAGACATATAGGATAGAATAACAACAAATTTTCCATAGATAAAGTGTATAAGTTTGAACCCCTTGATCCCTTGAGTAGATCAACACCTTTTAAGTCACGAATAAAGCAGGTGTGTTTGCGAAAAGCTACTTCGAGATCGGAATCACAAAATTATCCTACGGAGAATAAGTTGTGTCCTAACCCTTCCACATAGTAAACTTGAGATATTGTAACATTTCCTATTTGATAGTCTCCATAACCCATTATCTTAGCAATATGATCATTCCCAAATCTGACGATACCCAAAAGTTTACTGACGAAGTTGATGAGTTGAGAGCGATTTCCGGTCATATGCTTAGAGCATCCGGAGTCCAAATACCATAGAACAATTTGGACAACCTGCAATCGATAAGAGAAGAAGATGGAACATCGGAAACAGTAGATCCCCAAGATTGTTTAGGTTCCTTAGTGTTAGAAGTCTTAGATTCTAGAATCTTAACTTTGCTACTGGACTCTACAGATCTTAATGCTTTTGGTTTCCTGTTGTATACCTTAAGTTTTAGGGATGGTGTGATTACTGGTGTTATTTTAGATTTTTAAGACTTTCATTTACCAAACTTACCTTAGGAAGTTCACTAGGAGCTTTAATTCTAATAGGTGTATGTGACTTAACAGATGTTTCAGGATTATAGTTCGAATGTTTTAACCAGAAAGCTTGTTCTGCGGATAATTCTTTTTGAGTAACAAAACGTTTACCAAAATCTTCTTTTATTTTATTCAACTTTGAATAATAAATTAGAGAAATATTAATTTTTTGTTTTATTGAAATTAGATCATTTTGTTTATCAAGCATCTTTGATCGACTCTCTTCTTCCAAAATCAATGTCTCTTCATCATCAATTACAGAAATCACATCATGTTCCTTAGAAATAACACTACCATCATATAATGTTGGTTTAATCCATTGAGCCTTTTTAAGGCTTGTTTATGAGTGTTATCGTAAAAAACTTATGGTTTTGTTAGCATATGCATTGCTTACATAGATCGATACAACTTACAAAGAATATTTTCCAGTTCTTTATTTTGGGTTTCCAAAACAATTTCCTTGTCCATGTATTTAGATTCTTTTTCTTTAGATTTTGTTTTGAAAAGAGTTAATGTTGTTGATAATGATTCTTTTTCTTTGACATGATCAAAAAGATTTTGTTTAAGTGTATCGATCTCCTGCTAAAAAGCCGCAAACTTTGCATTTCTATTCCAAATTAAGTCATTCATTTGAGAATCTATTAATTTTTCACGTTTGTTCAAATCTACATTTTGTCTTTATTCAAAAATGATGACACGTTCTTTGTATCTCTCAAGCTCAGTGGTTAAGGATTCATTTACCAATTTATTTGTCTGATTTTCCTTATCTAAGTTAGCTACATGATTAGTCATTTGTTCAACCAAAGATAGAACCAATAAATCATTTGGTGCAAAAGAATTAGTATCATGAATACCCGCATCTTGTGATTCCTAAAGATATTGAGAATGAGGAATGATATTGCTATCACTGGTTATCTCATTATCTAGATAATCGATAATATGTGTTTGTTTAGAATACGGCATCTCTTGCACATCCTAATTAATCATATCATTTAGATAAGTATCAAAGTATGGTACCTCAGAGAGACATCTGAATCACAGCTTGAAAGATTTGCCATCAGAACCGCTTTAGCCAAGGATATATCATCACAATCTGAGTCATAGGCATCCAAATCTTTAGTTTGGAAGGCTGAATTCTGAGGGATTGTCTGCTGAACAACTTGAACTTCTGCTATTCTAGGGTCTGCTATGAATGAAAGTTGCTCTTCATCCAATATCTGACCAGCTTCTTATGCTTCGACTAACATCACCTTCTCCTTGAACCATGTAGAACTTCTTGGCCTCTTTGGCTGAGTGCACTGTTTTGGCATGTGCCCTTCCCCTGGACAGTTATAACACTTCACAACCTTTGCTTGACCAGCTGCATAGTTTCCCCTTGAAGTTGTAGCAATTCCTTTGTTTCTAGTGCCAGCAAAACTCTGAGTTTGTCTTCCTTAAACTTGTTGAACTGTGACTCTTCCATCTTGAATGGTTGCCTGATTTCTAGGATTGGAAGACGTTCTGAGTTGATTGTTTGAAGGTGGAAACCTTGATGCCACAGCAGATAGGAATGCCATTGCTTTGTTGATGCAGTCAATCGGATCATCTCCTTGCTGAAATGTAGGAACAACAAGACCAGAGTCCAATTGAGGAAATTCAGCTTGAGATTGTTGTGTCACTGACGGAGATATGAATGGTTGTGGAGAAACTGATTGTTGTTGTGGATTGACTAGAGTGTGATGGTGTTGATGATGAATAGGTACTGCATAAACTGGTGTGAATTGTTGGGGGTGGATACATTGAGGAACCTGAATGTTGTAGAGATGAGAGGGATTGTATAGAGTTTGAGAGTTGGCTACCAATGCAATAGGATCCAGATATCTTTCACGCGTGATACATACTTAATTAGCATGTCGTTCATGTTAACTGAGGTATGCATACAACTAATCATAGCTGGTGGTATACAAACTCTTTACTAACTTCATATCAGTGACAAACTTGCTCCATTCTGGTGGAAGAGCATTCAGAAACTTGGTATTGACTTGAACTTGCTGCATTGTCATCCCGATAGTATGTATGTAATTGATTAGCTGAGAGAATCTCCAGTAATACTCATACAATGTTTCACCTTGAACGGAAGCAAACTTATCGAACAAGTTGTACAATCTGCATTCACGTTCTTGATATGATAATTTAGTGCCTTTCATTAGTAGCTTGACTCTATCCCAAATATCCTTAGTTGCCTCTTGATGGTTGACAAGTGCATACACATTGGGTGGAAGACCGTGAAGAATTATATTTGTTTCTTGAACATCATAGTCATCTTAAAGTTGTTGTGCTTTAGTGAGTTCAGAGTATTTCTTAGGTCTAGTCTGCCCATCTTCTCCTACAATTGTTGGATAGACCAGTGGACCTGCATCGATTGAATCAAGCATCATCCTACTATTTTTTGTTCCCTTTAATGAATAGACGTATACGACTTGCCCATGAATCGTACATTGATTTCTCAAGCATTAGAGGACGGTTCTCAGCACCAGCAACAATTATATGTTCTGCTAAAGTAGTCATCTTGCTTTAATTGAAAAGTGAAATGATTAACGATTGATCGAATAGTGATAAAGGAGGATTGTTTTAAGAGATGTTGTTGTCGGTGATTAAGATTGATATTCTACGGGATTTTACAAATCTTCACTAAAACCGAGAAATCCAATTATTTCACAGGATTTTACAAAGTAAGACAAACCATAGAAATAAAATCTTTTTGTGAGTAATGTAATGTTTCTCAAAGAATATGTCACTATAATGTTTTTCAAGGAATATGTCACTGTAATGTTTCTCAAGGAATATGACAATGTAATGTTTCACTTGGTTTGTAAAAATTGGACAGAGTTTCGTTTTGTACAATTACGTATTTCGCTTGAACTAACAACCTGTTATAAATAGCTTGCTAACATAAATCGCCTACATATTTTGCATGTAACATATTTCGCTTGACCTAAGAAAGATTAAGCAGAGTTTCGTTTCATATAAATGACATAAATCGCTTGAACGTAACCTGTCATAAATCGCATGAAACATATTTCGCTTGACTACATAAATCGCTAGCTTCAATACATGTTTCGCAAGATTCAAGACATATTTTGCTAGCTTAAAAAAAAGTATTTTTCTGACAAAAATCACCAAAAACACACCCTTTTTGATGTTTTACCTTGATTTTTCTTGCACAACTAGTTATCTTAGGCCTAGATCTTGCTTAAAAACATAAACTTTAACACTTTTAAACACAAAAAATTCGGGCTGTGATTTTCAAATGACGAAACCAAAAAGACAACAAAACGGATGATCTAAACAAGATACAAACGCATACAAACTCACGATATCACCCCATGGCGACTGATACCAATTGTAGATGTATCAAATCACTTAACAAATAAGCATAAAAAAGTCTAGAGAGAGAAAGGAGGGTTGTAACACTTTAGAGAGAGAAAGAAGGAAATGTGTATTGATGGAAATGAAACAACTAATCCTCTCCAAGGTGTGGAGAGGGGTATTTATACCTAGCCTTAGGCCGGTCAACATAAGGATGTCTTATGTTGACCCGGTTAGCTTGGTAAGTTTCCAAATATTATGCTACGAGCTATTGTACGATATATTGGTAGTGACTGAGTCTTTTCTCGACTTCTAACACAGATGGAACTAAGTCTTATCCCATAGGAATTGTTAAAAATGTAGAAGTCCACATAGGAAGGTTAAAACTTTTTGATGACTTCTATTTCATAAATATGGACAAAGACCCCACTACCCCATTACTCGTAGGAAGAGGATTCCTAACAACTGCTAATGTCGTAATAGACTGTAGAAAAGCCAAATAGCAGTAGGAGAAGGAGTTACTAGGTCAATATTTGGAGTTAAGGAAATGACCTAGGAGATGAAGAGGTACCTTATTAGACTACCCTAGGAAAACGAGAGTCTTATACACCTTGACCTAGTACCAATGAAATAGGTGCCTGACCCCCTTACTATGCTAAGAAAGACTTCACTAATTACCATTTGCCCGACAAATGGGAAATCGCGAGAGATGCCGAGCTTAACCCATTTAAGGATGTCCTAGTATTCAGAAGGATGGTAGAATTCTTAGGAGTTATACCAATAAATCTTAAGGGAAATATATGGGAGTCAGAAATCTCCCCCTAAGGGAGGTCACTCCAATTTACAAAAA
>BQNB010081604.1:0-29576 GCA_026074375.1 Tanacetum coccineum
CGATACACATCCGAAAAGAACCATCTTTCTTCTTGACAAACAAAACTGGTGCTCCCCAAGGTGAGGAACTCGGCCTTATACAGCAAGAAAAGGTTAATCCATTTAGAGGTCTATCTTGCCAAGATCATATGCTTTGCCTAGACTTACAGGCTGCTAAAAGCATATCATCATGAACCCATATTGCACTAGAAATTATCAAACCAAGACCAAATCCAGGGAAAATGTATGCATTATTTGCCTGCAATAAAAGACATATACAACAATAAATGAAACACCTTAAACTTTTGTTAGAAACATTGAACTAGATAACAATGTGAAGGTTAAAAAAAATGTCAAGACCTGGATATGTGTACTTTTCCATAAAGTTCAACAGGAGCAAATGGACTCCCACTTGCAAATATGGCTCGACCCTATTCTTGTAGCAGCTATTATTCCACACATACTACATTTGGCAAAATGGGTGACTTGGGCGACATGCGAAAACGGGTAATTTTTTGGTATGGGTCGAAACGGGAGCGGGTTGGCCAAAAGTACTTTCTGACTAACCCCTTAAACTTGCGCCGTATGTTCCTTTAGCGAGACGTGTTTTCTAGCTCAGCCTATGGTTGAAACAGCCGATTTGTTACTAACCTTGACATTGTTAATTAATAATTAATTACGTGGTCCTGGCCCCGTAAAAAGTTTCTATCTAAATGGACTGTTTAAAATTTATACACAGTGTGTTTCTTGAAACAGATGATACAAGGAACAATGAAATTTATGAGCAGCATTACTATTTAATCTTGAAATTCAAAGCCATTTGGTCACGAAAATGTATTTATAAAACCACAACGACGTTTGGGCAGAGGTTATATAGCTGACATATATATGGCCGGAGCTGACATGTGAAACAAGAGCCCCTCAACCAACATGAAGGTATACTTGCGCCGTATGTTTCTTAATAAATAAACATGAAATTTAAGTGAAGGATTACTACCATTCAAAGGTAATACAGCACTAATATTACAGTTTCTAAAAATGATAGTAGAAAAATAAAAGTTATAATTTCACAACAAAAAATGTATAAACATTACAAACTTGAATGCAAGCATTCTCGAACACTATCTCATTTGGAAGTTCAAAGCCCTTAGGAAAAAGGCGTAAAGGAAGGCATAGAAGACGCAAAATCCAACTAGAACAGCAGCAACCGGACCCATGAAATCCAATTCAAAACCAAAGTAGTCCTTGATATACCAGTTCATGGCCGGGTCATTTTCCATCCCAGGCACGGTGATAGGAGTATCTATATCATGATACTGCGAAACAATGGCTCCATACACGGTCCATGCCATGGGGCAGATCCAGTAATACCAAATCCACCATCCAGGAATTTTCTAAGAATACATACAACAATGTGTTAGTTCGAGCATCTATGGATTGATTTTAAAAAAGACATATAATAAATAGGAAAAGATGACTTACGGGTTGTGGGATATAAAATCCTGAGAAGATATTGAACAGTAGGTAGAACCCTGCTGCGAAAATGGCTGCTATTTGATCATTTGGTGTGATGGAGACGGTCATCATTCCGAAGTATGTGAAGTACAAGAATGAGAAGAAGTTGATGAAGAAGAGCCAGAAGAACTTGGCGGCTGTCCATTCAAATGCAACCATGGCGTACACGATGAGACTGTAATATACACATTGAGCGAATACATATGGTATCTCTACAAACACCTGAATTAATAATCATAAAATGTTAGAAAAAATATTTGATAACAATCATTATTAGCTTGTCAGCGTTTGTTGAGAGAGTGTGACCTGTGCCATGGCATATGGTAATGAGGAGTACATCCCGGCTGCTCTTTCACGGTAGAACACGGTTCTTTCCGTGGCGACAACTGGCTGGACCGTCTGAGAATTGTTAACACCAACGAAAAATATAGCAGAGTACATGGCTCCAATAACCGTGCTCAGATCTTGGCTACTCCCCCTGAAATTTTTAAAACAAAAATACATCAGGGGACTAACTTTAGAAAACCTCTATGACTTTATAAACTAATAGACTAATCATATACTCACTTGTCCTTTCCGATCTTCCAAAATACGCTCCCCACCACGAGCGCACAAAGCAAGGTGAAGGCAAAACGGACAAGGTTATAATCGGGATTTCTCCAGTAAGCCCACCAAAACTTCCACAGGCAAGAAGTGAATTGACCCCATGCAGACTGAGCGTATTGTGTGTCAAAGTGAAGGTCGACAGCTCCGGCAGGAGGTACACTTAACTCCTTCACCAAAGCCTTGTTTCTTCTGTTGTTATTCATATGCATACGCACATTTAGTGATTAGTACAAACTGCTAAAAATAATTTATAATTTATGATACCGCTGCATCTAATCACCAAAATTCAAAAGGACTTACTGATGCAAAGTCGAATTACTGAAAATTTCAGCAAAATCAACACCAAGCCGCATCTCTGCAGCACCTGAGCTGACTTCCAACATCCAGGTTGCGGGATTGTATTTTTCGGCAATCTTTGGTACCCCATCAACAGCCTAATCGCATGATTAAAAGAACAGCTTTTAAGTAAACTATTTCAGTTTCTAGGTTATTAGATATTATGTATGTCGTTAATGAATACCTCAAAGTAGTCGATGATCGATTGAGAATGCCTGCCTAGTGGACCTGCATATATCACTTGTCCTCCTCTTTTCATTAGTAGTAGCTCGTCAAATGCTTCAAAGATATCAATGCTAGGTTGATGAATGGTGCAAACAACGGTTCTTCCTGTATCCACAGTGTTTCTCACAGCCCTCATAACAATGGCGGCTGCTCTCGCATCAAGTCCAGAAGTCGGTTCATCCATGAAAATAATTGAAGGATTAGCAACAAGCTCAACTGCAATTGTCAGCCTCTTCCTTTGTTCTGTCGACAATCCGGTAACTCCAGGAAGTCCCACTATTGCGTCCTTGATATTTTCTAGTTCAACTAGCTCCATCACTTGGTCCACAAATAACTGAAATTTGATAATCACAAATGGAAATCAGTTATCACTAGAATTTTTTTGTTAACATTTTGTTTTAATGATTGAAATCTGAATATTGTTACCGTTTTCTGTTCCTTGCTGACTTCATTCGGGAGACGGAGGAAAGCTGAGTACATCAAAGACTCATGAATGGTGATCGTGGGAGAATGAATATCAGTTTGCTCACAATATCCCGAGATTCTTGCAAATGTTTCTTGGACCTTTGGGAATCCTGATATTCTTATATCTCCTTCAATATAACCGCCTGTCTTTCTTCCTGCTAAAACGTCCATCAATGTCGTTTTACCAGCCCCACTGACTCCCATCAACGCCGTTAGGACTCCAGGCCTAAATGTGGCCGTTACATCTCGAAGTAATTGCAACCTATTTTCCGTCACTCCTTGTTCTTTCATTTCCTGTTTAATAAACCAACATTCATTAAGTTCCCGTCAAACATTTACTCTGAAGCTCAAGTTAGTAAAAAAGAAGGGAACTTACACCAGGCATGTCAACGAAATAGTTCATGTTGCCGAAAGACATGGCGAGTGGAGTAAATGGAAGAACCATTCCCTTGTTAGATTTACCATTGGCATCACCAGTTGGTTTTATCTGTTGCATTTCCCCACCAAGACCCTGAGCGGCTGCAGCTTCTTCCTTGGAGATAATTGCTTGTGGTTTTCCCGGGGCTTCTAAATACGCAAGAGCCACAGTGAAGAGGACATTAAATAAAAGTGCAAAACCAAGAAGAGCAGCTGCGCCAATCCAATATGAGCTTTCTGAAGTTGGCACGTCCATGCTTTTTAGCACAGAAAAGCCCAAACTGGTTGAATTGTCCATGCTCTGCCAAAAAGTAAAACATATATCAGTTTTTCTTCCTTGTGATCGTTATTGAGACTTTAGTTGTTAAAGCTGTAATGGATTACCCTTTTGCTCGTCCACCTATCGGAAAGGAACTCATTGATGGTGATGGATTTGAAGATATAAGATAAGGGCGATACCCAATAAGCCCACTCCCACCAGCTTGGAATTTTTGATTTAGGTAGAATGAAACCACCCAATAGAAATATAAGCATAAGTACAAGTGATCCTCCGGTGTTTGAGATGTTCATTGTCTTACAAACTGCTGCAATCAATCTAAACAGCCCACCTGCGACAAGCTGGATCAGAAACACCAACAGGAGATGCTTGAAGAACCTGTTACGTACACCGTATATATATTAGTAACAATGTAGTGTTAAAAAACTACAATATAAATGAATAAACAAATAAATTACCTGCTAGCCTCAGGGGCAAAATCAACACCCCAATATAGAATAACAGTCCACATAAGACTCTCCATTATAGATATGGGAATACGAAGCAAGAAGGTTGGAATCGTGTATGCCCACGCAGGGTGAAACAAGAGATCCCTTTGCTTGTAAACGACAGGAAGCCTCATGATAGTGAGGGAAAGATCAGCGAGCCCATTAAACATGTTAATAAGCATACTGTCCAAAAGTGCCCCGATATAGATGGCACCATCTAATTCATTCCTCTGATGCATCCTCGGCTTTAAGTACAAAGTTGTGCAGATAAATGCCATGAACATGATTTGGAAAGACTTGAAAACATAAATGAAAGCATTTCTCTTCATTAGTAGCCACTCCTTATCCCACGCGGCCTTAAAGAGCTCTCCTTTGGGAACTAAGAACTTCTTTGTCACTAAAGCGGCTTTGTGGCTTTGGCTCTTGTCATATGGGACTGACAACTCGCTTCGAAGCTTCTCACCCACATGGAAACTCTTGTATCGCTGAGAAAATTCACTTACTTGGATAAATCTGTATGGTCTGTTTCTATCTGCCCAGTATTGTTCTTGGTCCTTTTTAGATGTAACCTATCATTAAGTTACAAAAAGTTAAGTACTCCGTAATTAACAGTCCAACTCAAAAGTGCTACATAATAGAAAATAATGATATGAAGATTGCTGTTTTTACCTCTTGCAAGAAGTCAGCGGTACCCTTTCTCTCTGGACACTTAAATCCACAACTCTCAAAGAATTCAACAATATGTTCTCGTGGTCCCTGATACACAATCTGGCCCTCGGATAACAGGACAATGTCATCAAAGAGATCAAATGTCTCGGGAGCAGGTTGTAGTAGGGACATGAAGATTGTTGATTCAGTGAGGTGAGCAACTTGCTGCATGCACTTGACTATCTGAAACGTAGTTGAACTGTCTAGACCAGTTGATATTTCATCCATAAACAGAGTTTTTGCCGGTCCAACAAGCATCTCTCCTGTGGTCACACGTTTCTTTTGTCCTCCGGAGATACCTCGTCTCATTGCATCTCCAACAAAGGTGTCACGGCAGACATCAAGACCCAATATCTGTTTTCGTTTAACAAACATGTTATTATTACTAATTAAGAAATAAAGAAACTATGACTCGAAAGAATGCTGCTTACTCTGAGAGTGTAGTAAGTAATCAAACTGCTGTTATCTCCTTCGATGGCAGTTGCCTTCATGAAAAGATCGACTTCAGCTTCTGGGAAGATCCCTGCTTCCTTTTCTCTTCTTGCAAGCTCCGTAAGCATTTCTGTATTCCATTGTTCAGCAAAATATCAGTTTATCATACCTTATATTTAAAGTTCTAATACAGTAGCATCTTTGTAACAAGTCAAGTTAATATACCTAAACGAGATCCAACTCCTTGACATCTTGCTGAGAAATCAAGAGTTTCCTTGACGGTCATTTCTCCAACATGAATATCGTTCTGGCTAATGTACGCTGATGTCCTGCGAGGTTCAAATTCATTCAACGTGTGACCGTTGTATGTCACCTCTCCACTAACTCTTAAGCTGGGATCTAGCCTTCCAGCCATAGCCAACAGAAGCGACGTCTTACCAGAAGATGGTGGCCCCAACAAAAGTGCCATCCTATAACATTACAAATACAACGGCATTACAACTAGCCACTAGTACACCAGACAATCCATATAGAACTACTTTAAACTAATAACATTCGACCCATATAGAACCGGACAATCCACCAAAGGTAACATGTTTAAAAACCAATATATGATTACATATCAAAACATTGAATAGCGATTTTGCTTATTAGAACTACTCATCTGATTATTTCTGAGTCAAATAAGCAGAAGTTAAAGTTACTTATTCCAAACATGTTATTTCAAAAGACATTAAGCAGATAACCAATCTTCATAAGCAATCCCAAAATAACACATACAGATCATAAATAAAGGAAATAGTTTATACCTTCCGGGTTTGAGAATCCCAGATGCATCTTTAAGAATGTGAAGTTTCGCTTTCTCGGAGAAACTGATCCCCAACTTAGCTAGAAGTCCTTCAGTAATATTTCTAGCAGTATTCGTGAGCGTTGGCAACGCTCTATCTCCAACGTGACAATCAGCTTCAACCGACAAGTTTTGAAACCGAACTTCTACTGTTGGAAGAGAGATTCCAACTCTGAGATTAAACAACGACAAAACATAAGTTCCTTAGTAAATTTATGTCGACCCTACAGTCTTCATAATTGCAACCTAAACATTAGTTATAAGTTACAAGTCCTGTCTATATCAGATTTGCACTAGCCAAACTTTGTCTTCATAAATTTTTGTTTCGTCTCATAAGTCATAACAACTTCATTCAAGTCGCGAAACATATCAAACTGAGAGTGTTCTTAGTTCTTACTTATATTCATAACACCTAAATCGTTACCGTATAAGTAACTAAATACTGTGAAGCTAAATATTCTCTAAATAGTACTCCTCAGTCTCAAAATAATTCAGTCAAATTGGTTCAACTTTAACCTTACATATATTTTTTTTGTTACATAATAATTGATTGAAAATTATACCAATGAAAAATACACTTAAAACTCGATTCATTCACATATTTTGCGTCAAATATTATATAACACACACAAAGATATGTAAGGTCAAAATTGAACCATTTTAACTCTGACAAGTTGGACAATTATACACTTATTTTGAGTTTTAAGATGTTGATCCATGACTTTTCAAGTGTGATACTAAATATTCATTAGCTATAAGTAAACTTATAACTGAAGAATACTCAAAACGTCAATTATAGGTCAAAAGGTAAAACTGTTATGCTGACGAATAAAGTCTCACTTTTCTTAAGCTTTGTTTTCATCTAGTGTTCAAAAGTTTGTAAAGATGATTTATTACTTTCCGCAAAAGTAGTAAATCAGCTCTACAAAAGTTGTGAATCAGTAAACTCATGCTATTAGGTAAAACTATTATACTGCGAAATGAAATTCAAAATAATCACAGTTTTTCGTAAACTGTGTTTCTTTAAAGTGTTGAGCTGATATATTACTTTGTGCAACACAAAGTAATATAATATATGAGCTGAACGTAAACTAAAAATAAGATCTTAAGCAATAATAGCGAGAGCGAGTTGACTTACTTATCAACTCGATCTTTAAACTTTCTCAAGAAAATCTCATTATCTTCTTCAGCAACTTTAAAAATCTTATCAATAAACTCTTGTCTAGCATGAGTGTCAAGTTCTGTAACATCGACAAGCATTTGTTGATGTTGATCACTAGGTATATACGACTTAAATATGGTAGTACGTAGCCTATTATACGTTGGAAGTTTTTCCAACGCGGCCCATCTAAGGGCCTCTTCGTCTTCCATAGAATGACGGCTGCTACGGCCGTTATGACTAGCCCCGCCGCTACTAGAGAACGCATCGTCCATGCGCCAACTACTAGCGGCGCGGCTAATACTTTGACGCATACTACGGCCTACACTGTGCCGCAGGCTCATTTTTCGCTCTTCCTCCATGATGAGTGGTGTAATGATTGAAGGGTTCAACTTCAATCAATATGTTTGTTTTGTGAAATGTGTTAGTGTTTCATTTATATATACAACACATGATGTATTAGTGGTGGTAATATATATTTGTAAATCTGTAGCAACGAACCTTCACGTGGGACCGGGTTTTTTTGAATTAGATATTTATAAAGGAGATGATTTGCACACTACACAAAATGATTGGACACTCTAATTTATTGTGTTTGGACACTTATATCTTTACGGATGTGAAAATGTAAAGGTAAATGTATACATTTTCACATCTATATAGGTATAAATGTCCAAACACAATAAATTAAAGTGTTATAATCATTTTATGTCGTGTGCAAATCATATCCCATTTATGCAACTTTGTGTAAAATTGTGATCAATCTGATGGTTAAAACTATATTTTAGTGTTTTTTTATTCGTGGAGAAAAAAAGTGTTTTTTAATTGTAGGTGATTCAGTTAGATCCCATTTCAACCACAATTCGAGCCAAAATGTTGCAACCAATAAGATAATTTCATTATCTTTAATGGGATAGGTTATAAAGACTTTTTAAAAAGTCGTTTGTAATTTTTCGGTTTTTTTTTAATTATTTTTTTAATTTTGTTTATATTATAAAACTGTGAAACGAAAAGTGCGGAACAAAAATCATAAAGTTTAACATGTTAAAAGTATTAAACTGACAAAAAATACGGATAAAAACGGATAAAAAACCGTATTGTTAACAAATTAATCAAAAATGAATGTTTTAGTAATTTTTAGTGCTATTTAGTGGGCAGGAAGGGTAGCGGTACTCAAATTACATAATCAAACACAACTTTAAATGAAAGTAGGCTATAAAGACCATTCTAAATAACTATTTGTACCCCTTATATTTTTGTGTTTTTTGATTTTTTTTTTTATAATTTTGCTTATGTTGTAAAACTGTAAAACAAAAAGTGGCAAAAAAATATAAAGTTTAACAAGTCAGAAGTATTAAACTGTCAAAAGGTACGAAACAAAAACTGATTAAAAAACTGTGTTGTACTGTAAACAGAGAGACAAATGAAATAAAAAGTACGGAACATTGCTACTTTTTATAAGCCAGTGTTACTGATAGTAGCACTATTTTAGATGGGATGCTACTATTGGTACCCCTTGACCCACCTAAAAGTACACATGTTTCGTACTTTTTTTTTTCCCATTTTACAGTGCAACACAGTTTTTTATCAGTTTATGTTCCGTACTTTTTGTCAATTTAATATTTTTGACTTGTTAAACTTTATATTTTTTGTTCCGCATTTTTATTTTACAGTTTTATAATATAAAAAAAATTATTAAAAAAAACAAAAAAATAAGGGAGGGTACAAATGATAAAAATGGGTGGGTATGTATAACCCTATCCTTTTTAGATGTCTTGATGGTTTTTGCTTTTTAAATCAAGTTGTATTTTACAAGTGGAGGTGCGTGGTGTACATGTGATGTAATGCGTGAATTAACTTTTATTTTGTTAAAGTGATGTGACAGCAGGTATTTAGCGTCAAAGTTGAGGTGCGTGAACATGACCGTTGACCCTTTTTAACTTCTTCCTCTTGCCAATTTTTACGGAACTTTTTGGGTGAATAAGTAGGGTTTTTTAACAAAGAAAAATAAGCCATCATGGTAATAAAAGTTGATTATAGTTTATACCTATAGTCCTTTGGGTATGTTGAGATTGTAGGAATTTTGAATCTGGTTTTCACACTGTTTTTCAATATCATCTTTGTCTTTCATATAACGGTCATTTTAGTAGTTCTGCTTATATAGTTACAAGTAGTGACGGAATCAGGATGAGTCTTGAGGGTTTTTGAAACACATCATAAATATTCTGAATTGTACTTGTCCAAACAAAAGTGTGTTTAAAAATATCTTTAATTTTTGGTAAATACAACGAGGTATTTCTAATCCTAGTTTCGTCCTTGCTCATAAGAATCAAAGTATAAAAAACATTAATTCATTTTTAAATTTTTCATCGTATGCAAAGATAAAATGATAGCATATATGGCAGCCATTGTCAAAAATCCGCACGATAGACCAAAATGGTAACCATATAAAGAAATCGAAGACGAAAAATTGTGTTAATTACTATCTTTCAGGATCAAACGAATAGTTTAAGCATTCTAAGTGGACTATTTTAGTAATTTATAAATAAAGCTAAAACTCAAGCACAATAATACAAATTTTCAATGCCCCCACTCCAATTTTTTAAATATAGCTTTCTTTATTAATTCTATATATTTAATCACTTTTAGGTCAACTTTATCATCTAGGTAGGTCATTTGGTAAATTCACACATGAGGCGGCCAGGGTTAGCAAGGGCTGCATGGAGTGTTAGTTAGGGCAGACATGGCAACTAGCAAGGATGGGATTATATAAATTTATATGCAAGTGGTAAAAATTATGTATATTTTTATTCTCCTTTAATGTATCTTTGGTTAATTATATCATCTTATATATGTTAAGTCTCTTGTGCTTAAACATATTCTTTACGTACGACTTACTATATGTATAGTTGATATACCGTACCTAAATGTTATAGTAACGAGTTGGAATTTAACCCGCTCGTTGCGGCGGGGGACGAATAAAAGAAACTTGAGGGACCTTTTTTATTTTTTTTTCTAAAATTTATGTAAAAAAGTCGTAAACTGTTAAAATTTGAGGGTCCGTTTTGTAATTTTTTTTTTTTTTTACTTTGGACCAGATTTTTGGCTAGTTTTTTGGGCCGATAATGTAGCACTGTAGCAGCTACAGTGCCACCGACCATTTGTGAAATGTATTATAGAGTAATAAGTTCGAATGTCACCTTTTTGCATTCAAATTCATGAGTTGCTAGGTCAAGTAGAAGAAGTTCTAGACGATTACGTGACTTGTGACGTGAGAAAGTGTGAAATGCAATTAAAGAAGCTTAGCAATGGGAATAGCGTGTAAGTGGCTTCCACGTGACGGCTGCTAGTAATTAATACTACGAGGCCTTGTTGTAACCGTTTGTCTAAAAGCAAATGGCGCACTAAAACACTCGCCACTTGTGCGTCATATTAGTTTTTTCTCAGTTAACTTATAATCAAATAACTTGTTCTAAAACAGCTGCAACAGTAACCTGCACTAACTCATATTTTTCAACTCGCTGTTCTTTTTTCATTTTTTTAAAACAACTAATATTTCATTAATATAAAATACAAATTACAACAACATAATAAAAAACATATGAATTATAAAAACAATACGAAAAAATTGCGATAATTAAAAACACAGTACGATAATAAAAAATTACGTCGACGCCTATGAAAAGGGATATTTTGCACGGATACTGTCTTTTTGCATCTTGATGATCGCGGCATCTTGTGGAGAAAACCCGTCGATTCTTGTTGCGAAAAACATCAATTCTTCAAACTTAATCACGGTTCGATCTTTCTCTTGTTGCGATTCCTGTTTAAGTCGCAACTCATTTTGCATCGTATCCGCAAACACCGCCGTTTTGACTCCCCGCGGTACTCGACGAGCTCTCGGATTTTGTCTTTTTTGTCGCACGTGCTCCCGGGGGATGTGGTCTCTTGTCTTGATTGAATAGCTCGGCGTTTCCTTACGACGTGCCCTCGACGTTAACCGTCGAAATCGTAATCGGCTCGGGCGCATCCCACTTGCGGGACGCGCGCAATATTTTTCACAACGACTCTTGACTAAACGATCTTCCTTTATGCTTATCCCTAAATATTTTTTTTTGTGCCTCAAAACATCCATCTCATTTTCACCACTTTTACACAAACGTTGTGCGCGTTTGTGTGTAGCATTAAACTTTTGACAATTTGTATTCAACGTCGCCCACTTCGACGTAAGCATATCTTTAGTGCGTTCGAATAGAGCCTTAGAGTTGTATGTCGAACGAATTTTGCCCCAAAAACATTTCATCTTTTGGTCTCTTCCGATATTTGGATCCTCGGAAACCACAACGTAACACATAGCTAGTAGTTCCTCCTCTTGGCTTGTCTAACGTTGAAATTTTTTGTCTTGGGTGTCAGATGACGATGCTACTTTTGCGGCTCTTTTCTTGCAGGTCTTTTTTGGCGAGTCTATCGATGGTGGATCAGTTGGATTTTGTTGTTGTGACGGTGGTGGGTTTTGATAATATTATGGTGAATTTTGTTGAAGATGTTGAAATTATTGTTGAAGTAGTTGTTGTTGATTCCATTGAGCTTGTGACATATTCGACAAGTAATATTAGGTACCAAACGGGGGATATTGTGAGGAAGAGATTGAGTGTTGAGATGAAGGTGTTGTGGGATTTGAAAAAGATGATGAGTTTGAGTTTTGAGGCATCTTGAGGTATGAATTAAACCAAATATCATTTGGATGTGGAGGTTGAGACAATTTTTTTTGTTATATGATTTGAAAATGAAGTATTTGATTTATGTGTGTTAAAAGGTGTGAGATAAAGGAGTATATATAAGTAAAGTGGGGATGAAAAACAAAATTAAAAAATTACCGCTTGGATTGCAACGGGTATAAAAAATTACTCAAATATAGCCGTTATATTCAAATTTTTAATAAAAAAAGATAAAGGCAACCAACGCTCGTTGGTTAACTAGCGAGCGGGAACCAACGTGGGTACCGGTAAAGTACCCAAACGCAAGCCACATCAGACCAACAAGTAGGGACTGCGTTACTGCACCCTTAGTTCTAACTGCCCGAATTAATATTTAAGGTAAACTTCATTTATGTTCGGTCTTATAATATAGATGAAAAATTAATCATGCATAATTTACTTAAGCATTTGATTCATTATGTATAATATATTTTTTTTTTCTAAAATATTCATTTTAGATAGCTAAAATTTTCAAAATATTATTATGCACATGAATCAAAAGTTTAAGTATATTATGCATAATGAGTTTTTCATTGATAGAAACTACATGATAAAACTGAAGAAAAATATATAGGGTAAATTACATCGTTTGTCCCTGAAGTCCACTCCATTTGCTCATTTGGTTCCCTGTTTTGAAAATCCGCGGAAATGGTCACGGAAATGGTCACGGAAGTGGCCACTTTTGGTGCGCTCTTGGTCCCATCCACCAACGGTCGTTATCTTACTCCGTTCTCAATTTTTTCGATAAGTATTATGGTAATTTCGTCCAAAAAGTTACTTACACTGTTGATCCCTCACCAACCAAGTTTCCAAATTCAAAATATTACCCGTTAGTTTTACAATTTTATCTTTTTCCTATTACGCGATTGGTCCCTCATGTCTCTAATTGTCCTTAACCCTTTGCCACCTAATAGAAAGAGGGCAACTTTTCTTTCCAAGAAAGACTTAGGCTTAGGGACTAATTATGATCTTTTTTCTTGCAAGAGTAGGATGTCAGTTTGCGTTTGAGTTGTAGTTGCATTTAGTTCCTACTTATTACATTTTTTACTTTTGGGTTCAACTTAGTTTTTGCTATTAAAGGGATCATTACATCCACAAATCATACACTTTTTCATAACCAAAAAGACACTTCTTCATTTCTAAGAACAATTATGGCCCGATTTATTTGTCTTGAGGAACTGATTGTGGCTGCTAATTCAAGGTTGGTGGTTAATGCGATGTTGGTTTATTTTCAAAGGGGCACAACTAGTCAGCTAGGATATGATGTATGCAACAGATCTAACCAACTTATGACAGGAGTTGGTAGACTGTGTTAATGAGAGGGAACTATTTATAGGTGAATTGGAACCTTTGACTGGATCATTGGTGGCGTCCACCTGTGTGGAGTTTTTTTTAAGAAGCTTCAACAATGTGACCAGTTGAAGCTTCTAGAATTGGTGAAACTGATTGCCTCACTGCATATGCATGTGGCCAGGAAGAACTCATTTGTTATGCTGATGCGAAGTCTGTGAAATGATTGTGGTTTGGGGAGTGGGCAGGTAGTTTTTTGTGTTTTGGGTTTAGATCTTTTGGCTTGCTTAGGTTATGTTTAGGACGAAGATGATGGGTTTATAGATGTTTTAGGTTTTTGGTTATTTAATTTGTGTAGGTTTTTACCCATATGAATATGAAAATAATGTTTGTGGGTTTGTTGATTGTTGTTTGTGTTAGAGTATGCTCGTGTCATAATAAATAATTATACGGCTAGACACCTGTGAGCCTATGGGGTCACACACATATACACAGAGGTACCACTTTATATATCATGTTTATTGTATTTACGGTATATAAATAATCTACGTAACTCGGGATCACTATTGGGCTTCTAATGACTAAGTAAAGTACTTAGTTTTTGGACTTAAAAATCAAATGCGCAAGCCCATTCAACCCATTAAGAGGGTCAGCCTATGGAGGTGTTTTAGGGAGGGGATAAGATCAATTTTATGTTATAAATATATAGATATCTTCTCATAATTTGGTCAAAAAATTACCAAACTCTCTCCCCCTCTCTCCCTTTTATTTCATACGGCACAAAAATAAATCCCATCTAGGGTTTGTGTTTTCTTGATCTATCACTTTGAATCTAGTTTATTCAAGGAGCATTCCAAGGTTACGGGTTTAAGGACTAGCATCCAAGAGGTATACGGTGAAGTGTAGTGTGGAGTAACATAGAGGTGATATCCTTTTATCACTTGGTTTCTTGGGTGGATCGTGCATAGGTGAAGGTCATCATTTGATTCTACCGATTACGCTACAAAGGTAATAACCGCTATTGTTTATTTGATTAATCATATGACTCCATGGATCTAATTATGAGTGATTAATCTGCTGCGTTTGATATATAATAATATGTTATTTTTTTCTAATCACCTTTAGTGGTATCAGATCCATCATATGATTATCTTGTATGCGTAAAATGGCTACAAACGCGTGTTTTTGATGGATTCAAAAAGCATTTATTAAAGCATCCCCTAGGGCTTATTTTCTAAATTAATTCGACCCTTAAGGGGTCTTATGATCTATGGTTTTTGATCCCATATCCATTTGTTATGCATACTTTAATTGGTTTTGTTATCGGGTACGTGTAAAGTGGCATAAATCGCGCGTTTTGGAACGATTAATGAATCGGTTTTAAATCAGCCCCTTGGGCATCATTTTCTATAATAATATGGTTATTATAAGGTGTTTAATACAATACATAATGACCCTTAAGTCATTAGTTACACGTACCAATCGGGGTTTATATTCTAGTTACTTAATTTCTTCGATTCGTTGGCTAACAATTTAATTCTTGTTATTTACTTTGTTTCCATGAAACATACATGCATATTTGGCCATGGACTTAGCTAACACCTTGTTTATACATGATATTATGGTATTGTTATGTTTCGTATGCAAAGCCGATGAAAACCTTGACTATTTGTGACTTGATTCGCTTGTATTTTCAGTTTTGGGTTTGCCATTGGTTCGGCTTATTTTGTATGCTTTTAATTTTTGTTGTAGCCATTGTTTAGGAACATTATAGTAGTTATATGATAGGTAAAGTGTATTTAGTCATCAAAATATTGTAACCATTGTTTGGATTGGAATGGTGAAAGAGTTAAAGGCATAAAGTCAAATCCGGAGCTGCTAGAGTGACTTCCACTAAAAATGGATTTTTCAGAGTTATGTAAGGAGTTAGAAGCCAAAAATTGTTGTGCAGGTACAAATATCATAGGGTTACAACTTCTTCATCTGGAGCTCAGATTGGGGAAGAATTCTTCTAGGAGTTTTAGGTCCCTGAAGTCAGCTGATATTTTCTGGTAGTTTTGGGCATCTTGTTCACTTAGGGTTCCATCTGCTCTTGATAGGTCTTGGAGCAAGTGGGAGCCCTCCTTGTGGTTGTTTGAGTTAACCCTTAGTTGGCCTCTTAGTTCTCGCGATGGCTCATGAGACCAAGCATAGGTCTTTTTATCGGTTAAGGCTTTGCATACTTGTTATTGTGTTTGTTTTGTTTGCTTTTATATATGTTTGGAATGTATATAACTTGCAAATGTTTTTATAAAACTAAAAATAAAACACAAACAAATTTAAGAAACTAAATATTTGATTTAGTTTAAAGTATAAATATGATTTGAAACTAAATCTTTGTTTTTATAAATAACACTTAATTTGTTACGCTTGTTATTTAATTTATGTATTGTCTAACTAATATTTATTCCACTTGGGTTATATATTAGTATTTAAAATGGACAACTCGATACACATAAAAGTAAAACAATGATTAGACTTAAGTTAAAAATGGTTTTTAACTTGTGCTACGAAGGATGAATGCATGCTTCCTCGTACACACTTTTTGATCACGTATTTATCAAAACTAATACCCGTCACAAATTTAAGTCGTGTCGTCCAATTGTTGAGATCACCTACATTTACCTTTCACTCTGCGTGAGACGTAGGTGAATTGTAACCCAGGGTGATTATTCTCTATGCGTAAGACCTAGACATATTTTCACATGTTCTCAAATTGGATGACTTAATCGAGTTAAGCGGGTGAGACCTTAACCCGAGGCAAGGATGGGACTAAACATGCCAGCTTGACATTAGTTGCTCGTTCACTAGTGCCATGAGTCCCATACGGTCTAAGAATTGCACAAGTCTTGAAATTGGTGAACGTCACCTACCTATTTCATCTACCATTGCTAGCAGATGAACTGATGTGATGATGGAACCTCAATGAGGATCTTAGCCTTTTTTGTAAAATTAATTGTTTTAATATTGTAAACTTGGGTAGTTAATTTTAAAAGGATAATTATCAAAAATAATATAATGAACTTTGTAATTTATATTAATGATATTTATGCAACACAAACCGTAAACAAAAGTTTGTTTCCTTTATTTGTTAGAGGAAGGCAAACTAAGTCTTTTTTCCTTGTAAGGAAAAGACTTATTCCTATCCTTTCTACTTGTATGAGAAAGCTATAATAGTAACACTTGAATTTTCCGATCCTAATAAAACTCAAAGCATACTATTCGAGAAATCGTATTATCTTGTAAAAGGCAAACGGTTAAGTACGGTTGCACGTCTTATTTGGATAACTAGAGAACATGTTTTTTATAGCTACCAAATTGATACATCTTGAAGCATCAAGACATAGTATGAGTTTTAATAATTAGAAATGGAAATCTCAATAAATCACAAAAGAGAAAAGGAAATTACTAGCATGTTTCTTAGTAGTTTTCCTTAACTCAATATTTTTCTTAAGATTCTACACATCTTTGAGGTAATGAACAAGGAGGAATTGCATGCAAAACTTTCAAGTTAAAGAATGGCATTTATGGCTAGTCCATCATCTATATAGGGCTGAGCAAAACCGACCGAACCGAATTAACCGACCGAACCGATCCTGATACCGAGTCAATCGGGTCGGTTGTCGGCTGGAAAAAGTAGTAAATTTCGGTATCGGGTCGGTCGGTACCAAAAACCGAATTAATCTCGACCTGGCCTGACATACCGACTAAGTTATGTTAATACCATATTTTAGGGGCCGTTGATTAAGTTGATTGTTCTTGCTGAGCTTCCTTTTAAGTTTGTAGAACACCCGACGTTCATTAAGTTCTCCTCGGACATGCAACCTAGATTTAATATGCCCTCCCGTTTTACTATTGCTAGGGATATTTCTAAGTTTTATCTAGAAGAGAGGAAGAGCCTATTCAATTTCTTAAGCAAGGATTCCACCACGGTCCATTTAACCACCGATACGTGGACTTCTAGTTGTAAAAGAATGAACTTTATGGTTTTAACCGCACACTTTATAGATGATGATTGGGTAATGCACAAAAGAATAATCAATTTTAGACCAATTCATAGTCATAGAGGGGTGGATATTGGTAGGGCACTTTTGGAATGTATAACCGGATGGGGTATAAAGAATGTTATGACCGTGACGGTTGATAACATTTCTTCAAATGACAAAGCTCTCGAATACTTGGTAGAGAATTTACCAACTAAGTATGATAATGGTAAACATTTTCACATAAGATGTATGGCTCATATTTTAAACCTAGTTGTCAAAGATGGTTTAAAAAAGTACAAAAAGGAAGTAGATACCATAGCCTTGGCCGTGAAATACATAAAACATTCGAGCCAAAGACTTACTAACTTTAAAGAAAGTGTTGAAAAGGCTACCAATTCAAATAAGTTTTTGATTTCCGAATGCCCTACACGATGGAATTCAACACATGATATGTTGAAAACCGCCATTGAGTTAAAAGATGCTTTTTTTATTATGATTTTAAGAACTCTTGTTTTGCTCGAGACCTTGAGGAAACACCTAAGCGGGCTGATTTTGAGGTTTGTAGAAAGGTAGTTCAATTTTTAAATTATAAGGAACAACCAGAACTTGTGTCAAACGTATCAAGTCCCGTTGCTCATTTGTGGTTTGGAAAGGTACTTGATATTGATAAGCATCTTCGTGAGTGGCAAGCAAATGCTTCTTTTAAGGACATGATTGTAGAAATGAGAAAAAAGTATGACAAATATTGGGGTGATTACAAAAATATCACCATTAATGATACGTTGCCGGTTATTTAAGACCCACGATAAGTCGAAATAATTGCTATGATATAGCTTTGATAGAAAATGGTTGTATGCCACTGGAGCAAGATGAGAAGATAGTACGAGACGCCATTTTATATTTTTTAACCCCCGATGAATATTCCAAATTGTTTGAGAAGGTTTGAGAAGTGATATGGGATTATTGTTTTCCATATACAAAGAAAAATATGGCACAACCACATCAAGCGACTTACCGAGATCAATGTCTAGTAAAAGTACTAGCTCAAGAAGTCGTCGTGGCAATGCTTTCTTAAATTCATTTAAAGATAAAGTTGGAAATAAGTTGAGCGGGGTGAAGACGAGTTGAAAAAAATATCTTAAAGAAACCAGCATCAAGAGCTAATTATGCGACGAATACTTTCGACATACTTACTTTGAGGAAGATAAATATCCACGATTTCCAAACGTATCAGGATGGCGAAAGGTAATGTCACTTTTTATTGCTACTGCATGCACCAACCAACCAGATGCAACTTGCAATCTTGTCTTTGTTTTATTTTTTGCTACTGTCCTAGTGTCCTTAATATTTGATAGTAGCCATATTTTATACAATATCCACCCACATGCCATAGAATAGCCAATTGTTATTGAATTATTAAGGGGTGTTTGGGATATGTCCATCGCACTTTATAATTTTCTGTAAATTTTAGTTTTGTGCACTTTAGAGGTTTATGCAGTTTTAAGGGGTGTTATAAACTTTGTTTTAGATATCTTGTACATCCAAGTATCCACCGTTGCTTCCGAATCTGCCTTTAGTGCGAGCGGTCGCGTTTTGGACGCCCCACCTTTTACCTTTGAGGAATCTTTAGCGCCAAACGATTGTTAGAGAGCTTTGGTGTGCACGCAAGAATTGGATTCGTACATCAAGTAGAAACATCAACTAATGGAAACTTTGGAAGATATAATAAAGACGACGAGCTTGCTAAGGGAAAACTACTATAACTCATACAAATTTAACTCTAAAATTTGTACTTACACATAATTTTTATTGTGATTATATTATTTTTAATTCGATTGTATGTTTTCTATAAATTTCAAGAGGGGTTTAGACAAACAAAAGGGAGACCACACTCAAGAAAAAGAAAATGTTGGAAGCATGATTGAAAGAGTACTTCCCCTCCATTTTTTGTGCCCTACTGGTAACACTGTAATCGGGAAGCAGTTGGATTTAATTTGTTTGTTGTAATATTTGTTGGATTTCACTTTGCATTTTGCATTTGCATTGTTGTTATGTTTGTTGTAATATTTGAATTTGCTACTGATGTTGGATTAGCATTTTTAATTTAATATTGGATTTGTAGCTGCTGTAAGTGGTGTTTGGATTTGCATTTATCTGTCACTTTCCCCCCATCTTTGAAATTTCGGGCCTGATAGCCAAATACCGAAACCGATCCCGAATTATACCGACTAATACCGAACCGACCGAGTACTAATCGGTTCGGTTCGATCATGCATTTCGACATAATTCGGTTTCGGTTTGAGTCGGGATGGGTCGGTTTTGGCCCGATGCTCACCCCTACATCTATATAGTAGAACTTGATGCACTTTCTTGAATATCTAAGTAAGCTTGATTAGCTATTCCTGAGCTCACATTAGTGATAAAGTAATAATTAAAAGAGTCGAAAAGTAAATAAAACTTTACTTGCACTGTCAATGTATAGGACACAACATTTATGTTTCTCATCCATGTGGGAAAGCAATGCATTTTACTACGATAAGACGCACATATAATGTATCTAAATACAGTGGGATCTATGATCATATCACCTGTAAGTGACCCATTTTATTTCTAGTTGGTCTTGAAACAATACATTACTTTTCACATATGAAGCATCATAGTTTTATAAGAATCATTGCATATTATTCTATTATATAACTTGTCGCTTTTCTGATGTCGCTGCCTGAAATGTTATCTATACAATATTTATGCACGATTGCTTATGAAACAATAAAGTTCTAGATATACTTATAATGCAAATGTGATTTGTTTGACTTAAATCATATCATATGTGTAACATTGTCATGTTATTCATACAAACAAACAGAAGCGTGGTGGGCGACTCATAATATGCTTATTTGTTTGTATAAATGCTTGATGTTGTGTCGTGCACAAGTGGGAGAAATCTTAGTTGTGTGCATGGTACAACACATAACAATATGACTAATGGTTTTTCTTAACCGCATGGTAAAAAAGATAATATTCTACTAGGACTTATACACCTCGATGTATGTCGCCCTACTTAGAACTAGTGTCAAGAAATAATGAATACATACTTCATCATATTCACTAAAAGGTTTAGCCAATATGATTGTGTCTTTTTGTAAAGACATCAATAAGAAGTATGTAATTAACTTGAAAAGATTGTTGAAACCAAGAGTCGGCGTTCAATAATACTTTATTTAATATGTTTATTTCTTTTTGTAAAAACATAAACATCGGGTCCTTGAACATTTCAAAGACTTATAAGAAATCTTAATTGTGTGCATGGTACAACACATAACAATATGACTAATGGTTATTATTAACCGCATGATAAGAAAGCTAATATTCTACTAGGACTTATACACCTCGATGTATGTCATCCTACTTAGAACTAGTGTCAAGTAATAATGAATACCTACTTCATTATATTCACTAAAAGGTTTAGCCAATATGATTGTGTCTTCTTGTAAATACATCAATAAGAAGTATGTAATTAACTTGAAAAGACTGTTGAAACCAAGAGTCGGCATTCAATAATACTTTATTTAATATGTCTCATGTCCTTGAACTGTTTAAAGACCTATAAAGTAAGCAATTGACTTGTCATGCCTCCTAGTCACGACATGTACATGAAGTCATTGAAATGTTCGAAGACTTATAACATAAAGTTAGCGATTAATGTGTTATGTCTTCTTGTTAAGACATGTGCATAAAGTCCTTAAACTTCTCTAAGACTTCTACGTTATAGCATGTAATTGACTTGAAATTACTGTTAATGCCATTATGTTTGAACAAATAGGCAAGTATGTGAGCAAAAGGGTATTAGGTAATCTAAGGAATTGTGGTACTGTCTCACAATCCCATTACTCATAGAATACCACATTGCTATGGTATGTTTGATTTGTAAAATCAAACTCTGTTGATATTGTTTGATTTTTGATAACTTTAACTACCATACCTCTAATCTTATCAAGGTTAACAAAATTAAGTAAGCCACATGTTTACTCAATAAGGTTCCAACCAAGAAGGTAATTAAGACACATCAGGTTATGAAGTGGAAAGACTCCCATTAAGTCTTAACTAAAGTTTTGAATTTGTTAAGATCGCGTTAAGCGTGTTATTAGCAAACTAAAGTCAAGAACTATCAACATATATTATACATCCTAAACGAGAACAATTTTATTGTTTCTCGACTTGCTGTATATTTGGAGAAAGTCTCATTTTACAAGAAACAAGTTGGAGCATATATTTTTAAAGAAAGTCTCTTTTTACACAACCTTCTGAATGCACTAGCTAACGACATAATGAATATTGAGATGTAGTCCATGAAGATCATTTTTGGAATTTGAATGATCTTTCACCAATCGGTAAGACTAAGAGGTTAAATTGGTACTTTTAGGAGAAGACTAATATGGACAAAAATATACACACATTTAAACGCAAGCCTTGTGGTAAGGGTTTTACTTATACTTAAGCGATTGACTATAATTAAAGCTTCTTTTCCTTGCATGCATTAAATGAATAAAGATAATAATTATCATACTTGATTTCATAAATATGGAATATGTGAATTGGATGTCAAAACTCCTTCTTGAATGATTACCTTTGCAAGGACGTTGGGTAATCATAAAGATTTATGAATCCAAATAATCTTTAGAAAGTATGCAAGCTGTATATATCCAAGTATGGATTAGAGCATGCATCTAGGAGCTGGAATCTTATGTTTAAATCAATAATTTGATTTTAATTGAAACAAAGATAACTTCTAAGTACACCTTAAAGCTAGTCGAAGCATTATATTTTGTCTTTCTTATATCTCATATGTTGTCAACATATTCAAAATAACTTTTCACCTAAGCTAGATTTTAATCCTTAGTTTGAAATAATATTTCTATCGAGAAATATAATAAATATAACATACAACCTTGGAGCATATATTTATCAGGATATACGTATGTAATTAATAAGTCTAAATAATATTTACCTAATGCATAGATTTTAATCCTGAGTTTGGAATAAGATTTACTATCAAATGACTCTGCTTTTAGACTATTCTTACTATATATTTTATATTTTATTATATTATATATATTTTAAGGTATAGTCAGAGCGGATCAACACCTCATTAAGCAAGACTCAAAGTTATATCTCACCTGATGAGTTAAACACATATTTGAAAACGTTTAGTTCAGCTAAAGGTTTCATTATGTATGTCATGATATGTATTAAACTAATTGTAACACTTGCATGAATGCAAGATGAACCTAAAACCATAGTATCTAAGTGAAAGTCATTAGACTACTATAAAAGGAACATTCTAAAAGGCTTGCAAAGGACTAAAGACATGTCCATGGTTTATAGATTTTTATAAGGAGATTAGTGTTGAGTTTATACACTAATGCTTATTTTGATTAAGATGGTTCTCAATCCTAGTCATAGCAGGATTTTCATCATAAATGATAATACTGCTGACTGGACATGCTTGATTGAAAGCATTGTTGCACTATTCATTAAAGAATAACAATACTTTACAGTTTGGGAAGCTGTTAAGCAGATTGTCTTATATAGGTGGTTTTGCTTGCTTTGAACAACCTATGTAATGTATGGTGGTGATGCTAGTCTTATTGTAATAGCACATAAATGCACATATACAAAATGACAATCATCGTATCATTCAAAACCTTTACTGCTTGTGAGTTTTGAAACAAGTGTTCTTAAAGTTCACTCAGATGACAACTTAGTTGGTACTTTTTTATAAGTCAATGTTATGTACCAAACATGTTTATCATGCTAGGAACATTGAACTTCGACCTGCTAATAGTCTCATGTATATCTGTTTTTAGTATTTGGATAATGGAACGTTAAGCAGTTGTATTAAGCAATGAATTGATATACCTGGTATGATCGTCTTCATTTATACAACTGTGTTCTATATCAGCATGTTTAAATCCATGAATAACTTATTTATTCTAAATCGTCCATTGTCAGTTAATGATACGGGAGCATCATTGAATTAAGGCAAATGTGAGTGTTTTGGTAATATTCATATAGTATGAATATTAAAGGATGATACTGCCAAACTCATATGTTGTTCATTGGATGAACATTAGACTGACCCAACCCACGAGTATTCACTACATAGATCGGCGTCAATAGTGAATCTCATAAGTGGTTGTGTCTCTCATCCTCAGACTTGAGATGCAAGTAGGTTTTGTGTGTGTGGAATGACAATCTTTGATATGGTTCAACGCTGACCTGTTGAAGGCTGCTATAAAGGCCATTTTCAGGAGGGATGTGAAACACATAACGGACACGTACAGTCAAAATAGGATTTGTTCCTCCACATGTTATGGAGTTAGATACTACTAGGCCCTTGATGATTTGAACAGATGTATGTGTGGCCGCACCCAAATATAATTAAGATGATACTTGATTAATTTGGTAATCTAGTTCAATGTCTATATCGATAAACAAAATTGTTAAACATTAGAATGACTTATGATCCATGTCAGATGTTCAACATAGTATCTATAACAAAAGGATGACTGATACCTAAACCATTTATAATGAGATGTTTAAGAAACTATCCTCATATGTCTCTAGGGGCATTGGTGTGTTGCTAGACGCTAACCTTTGCTTGTATAATTACTTGATTATTATGATGTACGCAAGTGGGAGCTGTTGGAGTATGCTCGTGTCATAATAAATAATTATATGGCTAGACACATGTGAGCCTATGGGGTCACACACATATACACTGAGGTACCATTTATATATCGTGTTTATTGTAATTACGATATATAAATAATCCACGTAACACGGGATTACTATCGGGCTTCTAATAAATAAGTATTGTACTTAGTTAATTGGACTTGGAAAATAAAAGAGGATGCCCATACAAGCCCTATAGGGGCCGGCCATTCATGGTGATATGGGAAGGGATAAGTTTGTTTGACCAATCAACATTAATATGATTATCTCCTAATTAATTTGATTAATAACTTACCTAATATCTCTCCCCTCCTCTCCCCTATTTAAACACGGCACAAACACATGCATATGTATGTTTTTTGTGTTCTTGTTTTCCCATCACTTTGTATCTAGATTATTCAAAGTAAAATCAAAGGTCACGGGGTTTAGACTAGCATCAATTGGTATACAAGGAAGTGTAGTGTGAATACATCATAGAGGTGATCTACATTGATCACTTGGTTTCCCTTGGTGTTTCGTGTTAGGGTAAAGGTCACTGGTTGATTCTATCGATCACACTACAAAGGTATTACTTTTCTTATTTTTCTTTGATGGACATAGACTCTTATGGATCGTTGATAGGTTCTTGTTCCGCTAGCGTTTAATGTTGTTTTTTATGTTATTCATTTATTAAGCTACCTTTTATAGCCAAAAACTCTCTAGGAATAAGGCACCTCTTAAGGGTGGCTTCCACAGTTGAAACATATAATCCAGGATGTCTTAGTAGCAGCTAGCTGTGACTATTCCCAACCTCAAACCTACCGGTTGGGGCAGAAGTAAACGAGATCACTTCGAGCGGCTTGTCCACTCAGGAAGATCATATATTTATGAAGTTAGTAGATGGTTAGGCAAAGGGGAGGTTGTGGTATCTTGATGGATGGTTGAGGGAGGTGGTGATGCAGCTCTTAATCGAATCCGGTGCTCTATAGCCCAGTGGTGCCTTCAGCTTATATAGGGCTAGTATGGGTGGGTGGTGACGATGGTAGAGGTAATGGTGGAGATGGTAAGGTTCGTGGTGGTGAGGACAATATGGGGGTGGAGATAATAGTGAAGTAAGTGCGAGAAAGGTAGTGGTGATGAAGGTACGTACAAACAGACACGCTAGCATGAGGGCCTAGTAGCCAGCTGACATCAGTGTCTGGGATCGGACGGATATCCTAGTTGTACGACGTCTAGGTGATGATACAGGTGTAGGTACAGACTCGTCGGTCTCAAATGCCTCTATATCTTCAGCTAAGGGAACAAGGTCATCAACAGGTACAGTAGGAGAGTCGGCTAGAGTTGGATGCTCCTCCTCCTCTTTGTCATCATCCTCAAAAGCCTCATGCTCCTCCTCCTCATCATCATCATCGTCATCGAGATGACTATCCTCATTCATATATCTTCCTCCATCGGCAGGATAGTCGGCAAGATCCTCCTCAGAGTCCTCCTCTGGATCCTCCTCCAGATCCAGAGGTGAAGCATCATCTGGAGTCAGCAACATAGCCCGGTGATAGGGCTGTGGGTAAAGCATCATCTGGTAAAGGCTGATCCTACATAGGTGCCTCAGTGTCGGATGGTACCAAGTACTCCGGGTACTCGGGCTCAGGTACATAATTGGAGAAAGCGGTGCCTGCTCTGGCTCCTCAGGGCTAGGCACATAGTCTGGAGAAGTTGGGTGCTTAGGACCAGGCACGTAGTCTGGAGATGGTGGTGCATGTCCTGGAGACTGTGGTACGGCATCAGATGCCTCTAGCTCATCGTTAGAAACCCACTGGAATCTCCATGGATCGGAATCAGTATAAACGGACGTGTAGGAAACTGTGGATGACAACATGATTGCTGAAACAATAAAATAAACTTATATAAGTTATATTATATAAGACTAGTATAGTATATACGTAATATAATATAAACACGTATATAGATTATGTAAGCATCTAGTATAACCATCTAATGCAACCAAATAGTGTATGTATGTCCAGTGAAAAACATTATGCAATGTTTGTGAAAACGGTTATAGTCCAAGTAAAAACATTTGACCTGGTTCTCTATAACCTTGGCTCTAGATATCAATCTGTAACACCCCCAAATAGGGTCGCAGCGGAATAAGGGTCTGAGAGTGTAGTGTTACAAAACAAGGCCGATTAATCGCCGCCTAGGCGCTACAGGGTCACCAACCATTTCGTGGACGATTAATCGGTCAAACAATCAGTCAACCATGGTTTACGGCGGTCAAAGACGGTAAGTCATGGCAAACTTGTTGGAAACATGCAAATCTTGCTTAAAATATACAAAACTTACCGTAAACATGTTTTAATCACTTATGGTAGTTGTTTATATCTATTATAAGTTGGTTATTAGGGAAAATCTTGCCGAAAATACACAAAACTCGCCGGAAATACCCAAAACATGCCGAAAATTCTGCTTAAAATACACAAAAACTCACCGTAAACCATGTTTTAATCACTTATGAAGGTGTTTTATATCTATTAAAGTATGTTATTAAGGAAAATCAAACCGAAAATAACACAAAACTCGCCGGAAATACCCAAAACATGCCGAAAATGGCAATCTGATTAATCACCGATTAATCCCACCTACACCGATTACAAGCTATAGGGAGGTCGATCGCCCGGCTACTGATTCGTGATTTTTGCAACCTCGAGTGTTACATCATAGATCAATAGCACAAGATATGAGAACGACCTCTATATGAGTCGTTTGAAAATAATACATAGGATTAATTAAATTGTTTGTTACAAAAGCCCATAGCTTAACTTGTTCATCCTTGAAAAATGTAAAGATTTTAATACATAACAAATACTCCAAAATGTAATGCACTTAAATCTTTATAATAACGTGACTCCAAAATGATGACAACCAATGTATCCTTGTTCTTGCCTTATTGACCTGAGAAAAACATGTTTTAAAACGTCAACATAAAGTTGCTGAATTCATAGGTTTAAGTAATGTATAAAGTAAGACCACAAGATTTCCAAGTGTAAGACATGTAACACATACAATATCTTAAAATGTAATTACGAAATACACTAAGCTCATGACACTGAAGCTACAACATATATGTATGCAAATTAATGCAAATAATGTGCTCGTGTAGATGTTCATCCCATAACATCCAAAGTCCGACATGGTATACGTTCGTCGTTTCGGTACCGGCAAAACTAGTGAGCGCTACTCACCCGAACAGGGATGTCAATCCCAAATAGATTTATTCATAACATTCCGCGCTTACAATCTAGTAAGGTAAACAGTATTGCATGATTCCTGAGATAAGTGGGTTATAGCTACTTAGGCAAACTCGTAATTTTGTTTAAAGTGTACTTGCGTCAAATGTAAAACAATGCATGTTTCTCACCCCGAGAATTGTAAATCATTGGAATCATATAAAAATAGGGCTACGAACTCACCTCAAGTAAATGATTGATTATCTAAATCAAGTAAGTGAAATATATCGAGAAATCTGAATGCAACCTAATTAATTATAGGCCGTATAAGTATAATGTATTTAATGTAAATACAATATCACATGTTATAGAGTTACACCACCACCTAATAGTTTTTGGTTTAGTTTAAAATGTCAACACAATATTTAAATTGTAGTAAAATAAAATGTTATCTTTGTCCAACAATTGATTATTTGTTAATAATACATGATTTAATATTTTTATTGATTATATAATAATATTATATAAATAGTTAAAGTGTTTTATAAAATAATATTTATAAAGTTAAAAACGTATATAAATATTATATAAATGATACGACAATATTTCTTAAGGTTTTCATAGCCCAAACGGACTCGAATCGAAGCGAAGAAATTCTGAGTTCATGCCACGACAACACTCGTAAGTCACTTTTTATATTTCTAATAGAATGTTGATTTTTATAAAAATTACAGAAAATTATTTATAAAAATTAATTTGTTTTTATAGTTTCTAATTACCCGAAATCTTTAAAAACTCGTAACTTACTCATTTTAACTCTGTTTCGCTTGTTTTATATATGTATGGAATTGTGACGAGATAAATTATTCAAGTAAATACTCACTGTTTTTATAAAAATCTGTGTCTAAAACAATAACCCAAAACAGTTTATAAAAATAGTTTTATAACTTTAAATCTTTCAAAACCCGTAACTCATTCGTTATAGCTTCGTTTTTCGAGTTTCTTATATGCTTGGAATCCTCATGACATGTACTATCATCATAAAATAATTGTACATTTTTCTCAGACCTGAAACAGTAGCTATTTTTATAAAATAACTTTTATAAAAACACTTTTATATATTTAATTATCGTAATCTTGTAAATGTCATAACTTCTTCGTTATAGCTCGGTTTTTCGAGTTCTTTATATGCTTGGATTCCTTATGAAATGTACTATCATAATAAAATGCTTCCATAATTTTGTAAAATTCAAATTCCAACAGAATTATTAAAATAGTTGGCATTTATATATATGTAATTTATAACTAGTTTTATAAATTATAACTTGATTAATTAGTACAAGTCCTCTACCTTAATTTATACCATATGTCTTACATATTTTAGGTCCTCATATCCATGTCTATGATATTTGTCCAAGTAAAGTGTTCTCATGATAATTTATATATAACTTTTGTAATTAACTTTCAACAATTAAATTTATAAACTAAACATATAAATTATCCAACACTTATATAAAGGGTATCCTTGCATTTTAAACATTATTTCACCATAGATTAATATAGGTTCAAATCTTAAACATGCTTGTAATATTTTATAAACCATAAAAACAAACCTAGGTGGTGATTAACATAATAACAAGTATATAAATTATGTAAATGAAGAATTAGAAAGTTTAGGGTTTAAGTAAACCTTGGATAAGTGTAGGATGATGAAGAACACAAAATCAAACCCTAGAAATCAAACCCTAATTCAAAACCCTAGATTGAAAACCCTAGTTTTCTTCTTGATTAAACTCTTATTTAATTTACCAACCAAGCTTCCAAATCACTTCCAAACGCCTTAGATATAATACTTAAGAGTACTAGTACACTTGTAATCTTTGAAATATCAAACTATGAAAACCCTAAGTTGTTAAACTTAAGCCGTTGGGAGCTTTTAGAGAGAGTTTTGTGTGTTTTGATTACTTGTAGAATGAAAGAGTATAATAAAGAACCTAAGTCTTGCTATATATAGTCAAAGGTAATGTGAAAACTACCTTAAAGTAAACCATGGACTTGTAGTGGTTTCAAGGACTAGTTGTAAGAGATTTGTTGGGATTAAAAGTCTTC
>BQNB010081605.1:0-29576 GCA_026074375.1 Tanacetum coccineum
AGTGTTCTTGTAGATAAAACCAAATCTATTAGGGATAGGTTAAAAACTGCCCACACTACTTCACGTACAAATGGGGGATCCAAAGCTGATGACATCTTATGAAAAGTGAAGCTGGAGGATTTATCAGATATCTTGAAAGACACAAGATCTGCCTTCTTTACTCCTGACTCCCCAACAGATAAGCCAATCATTGTTTCAGATAAGAGTAAAGAGGAAGAGGAAGTTAAGAAGGACAAATACACTGAAGACACTTCAGTCCCACCTCCTCCATCTCCAAAATCAACTAAAATTTAAGAGTTAATGGCTCAGGTACACTTACTTCAGTCTCAGAAGGAAGAGCTAGAACAAGCAAAAGCAATTGCTGAAGCAAAATTACCTCAATGAAAGCTAAGCCCTCCTTTCTAGACATTAATCAGCTGACTGAACTTTTGGTAACTTCTTTGAAACCTGGGCTATCCAAACTCTTAGCCTCACATGACTTTGCTAGCTGCTTACCAACTGAACTGAAAGAGCTCCCCTCAAAGATCACTGGATTATCTGGAGAGATTAAAGAGCTAACACAACATATAAAAGACATGGAAATAGATCTGCCTGGGGATCTCATAGAGATACCAACAAAACTGGAGTCCTTTACTTCCACTATCTCCAGTCTTTCATCCTAGGTAGCTGAAATGAAGAACATTCAATGGAAACTTTGAGCAGAGTTTCTCAATTTGCCAAGTCAAGTTTCTTCTGTTCAAGAAAAGCTTAAGACTTTGGACTCTCTTCCAAGTCTTTTGCACAAACTAATACCTTGAACAGGTTTGCCACCATGGTGGACAATGCATCAGGCACTGCCAGCATGAAGGTTCCTTCAGCAGGCCAAGAAACTGCTTCACCTGCTGAGGGGGAGAAGAACACCAAAGATGCTAGTACAAACCTAAAAGATGAATTAATTGATCTTCTAGGCAAAGATGTTGTGACACAATACTACCCCAAGAAGTTACTCTTTGATAAATACTGTGACAAGATGCTAAAAATAAAGAAAAACCCTAAGATCACAAACTGTAAAGTTCTCACGAAGAAAGGCCCTATCACACTAAAAATATATAGGGAAGATGGGTATGATAAAGTCATCTTAAATCTCAAAGTTAGTGATCTACATTTGACAAAATGGAGAGAAATACTACAAGCTTGTCCAGACAAAAGTGAAAAAGGATGGAAAACCATTTATGATCTGGTAAAGACAAGAGTGGATCAGCTGACTCAAACTGAACAAGAACTTAAGATTGACTTGAACCAACCCCTCAAAGAACAAGATCCTCTGAATAAGCTAATTGACTTAGCTAACAAGAAAAGAAAAAGAACTAGTGACTTAAGAGATCATTCCATGTCAACAAAGAAAAACAAGTCATCTAGTTCAGCATGAAGAAGAGGGTCATTGAACAGCTAATGCAGTAGAATAAAATCTTTTGTAATAACTTTATCTTTTGTATTGATTTATAATGAAAGTTAGAATAAAATGTTTCTAGTTTATGGTGTTCAATTTATATCAATTATAAGGCTTACAAGGCAGGAAAAAGATTGCTTTATGTCAAAAGGAATAAAGTAATCTCCTTGGGAAATGTTACTTCTAAAGTTGGTATAGAAGTACATCAACTTTCCTTAAAGTACTGTACCTGGTACTAGAAAGCAAACGTGCATTAAATGGTAGTTCAACCACCCATTTAATGCTTGCCACGTAGCTAGGTTAAAACTTGTAAACCCTAATCCCTTTGCCTATAAAAGGAAAGGGATTCCCAGAGTAAATGTCATCTCTTCTAATTAATGTGATACACATTGAAGAGTTCATTTATCTCTCAAACAAACTGACTCATACTACTGAAAGCTGAAGCTTCAGTTTAGTCATAACAAGTTTGTTTTCTTATTCTCATAACTTTGGTTAGAGAATAAGTTCAAAGGAGATAACACCCCAATTGTCATTCAACCACCTTGCTATTCCGCAAGCAAGGTGGGTCATAGATTCTTTATTTGATTCTAATAAAAGTCTATACGTTGAAAAGTACTTCTGTATGTTTTAAACTTGTTCTTTATATTGCTTATATATATTTGTTTAAAACTCACTTTGTTGTCATGGAATCAGATTAGCTTAATTTGATCAACTTTATATCAGATTCCAAGAGACCAATAGTTACTAAGCCAATTGCATCCTTTTATAAGTCTTTTGAACAAGTCAACGACTTAATGTGTATGTACTAAAAAGTAGACATAAACATCCAATACATTACTATTCGTTATAAGTCTTTGACCAAGTCAATGTCTTCATGTACATGTGATGACATCAAATAACGTCTATTTTATAGCATCATTTATCCCATATTATTAACCCATTTTGTATAGTTATTGCAAAGAATTGTTACTTAATCTTTTATATTTGAGAATTGCAGTAATTATGGAGTAATTGGTGAAAGTTAGCAAAAGGCGCGCATTCGGGAGCTTTAATGAAGATATTTTAAAGATTACTATTCTGAAGACCAATACGATTCTGAAGACCAATATGCCGTATCCATAAAGAAAGTCGGCGTGATCCGTGTTTTCTGCATCACCAAAGACCACAAAGCAAATGAAGACTAATAGCCGTATCTAGAGGAGATGTCGTGAGATTCAAAGATAAGGAATCAATATAATATTCTGGAAGATATCAAGCGTGGTACCCCTACTATAAGAATTCCCCAATAGCCATATCCAAGCTACAACAGATGCTGCCATAAGGAACCAAGGAGCTTCGATCAAAACTTTAGAAATTCAAATCGGGAAAATGAGCAAGGTACTACAGGAAAGAGGATTTGGAAGCCTACCAAGCTCAACTGAAATAAACCCGAGAGATCAAGTCAAGTCGATTTCTACCACTATTGAAACTGATTCACATTCGATACGCCGTATTGGATCATCCTAATATGCCGTATCCACTGGACAGAACAGTACATTGTTGTACAAGTCAAGACAAATGAAGGTTCCTTTTCTAAGTCGTTTGGATAAATATTACTGTAAAGAAGAAGAGGGGAACTATGGACCAAAATTCACAAAAGCTTATGAAACGTCACATATCAAGAATACCATACCCTGAAAGGAGAAAGACCCAGGGAGTTTCACTTTACCTTGCTTTATTAATGATTTCTGTTTTGACAATGCCCTTGTTGACTTAGGTGCTAGCATTAGTGTTATGCATCTCTTGACCTACCTTAACTTAGGATTAGGCGAATTAGCTCACACTAGGTTGACAGTGGAATTGGCAGATAGGATTCTGAAATATCTAAAAGGAATAGCTGAAAACATACTAGTATGAATTGGTAAATTTACTTTCCCAATAGACTTTATAATTCTTGATATGCCCGAGGATATCAAAGTACCCTTGATCCTCGGAAGAACATTTTTGTCTACCGCCCGTGCTAATATTGATGTTTATAAAAGAAAGATTACTTTAAGAGTTGGGGAAGAAAAGAGTATTTTCAAAAGTGTTAAACCTGCTAGTAGTATAATTAAGAGGGTCTACATGCTAAGTTTGAGAGAAAGAATGGAACTTGATTTAGAAGCTAGGCTTATGGGAGAGACTTTGGTGTTAAATAGATCATTAGACCCTTTCTCAGAAGATTACATTGAATTAAATGATCTAAATGAACCATTTGAGCTTAGGAGAAATCAAGGTGATGATTTGATGCCCACCATTGAGGAAGGTGAGGTAATTAAGGAATTTAGAACTAGGAATGAAAATCTTGATATTGGAATTAATGATTACCCTAGTTATTGTGACGATGATAAGAAGATCCATATAGATTGTGCTCATAACTTAAAGTTTTCATGCATGATAGGATTTGAATTTACACACGTCAACTTCTACCTATTATTGTATGTCAACGTAATGTCAAGAAAATTTCATAATTTAATAATGAAATATAAGATGGTGTACAAAGGGGATAATGTTATAGGAGCTTTAATGAACGTACCTATCTTTGTTGGAACTTTTTCTGTTATGACTGATTTTGCAGTTTTGGAGGATATGGATGCTTATCGTGATGATGGAATGGGCGATGTTATTTTTGGCGAACCGTTCTTAAGAGAAGTTGGAATTAAAACAAGACAGTTTGATAGGATGATTACCATTTACAATGGTAATGATGAAATAACTTACCAAATGGTGCGATCACATCCGAGGTTTAAAAACCACACTAATGAATAATGCAACAAGATCCTACCATTACTGAAGGTAAGTGAGAATGATAAAAACAATTGAATCTCGCATGCATATCCAAAGCTTAAGGAGTTCTACAAAGGAGTTTTGAATCTAGGACCCGATTACATTCGAGATGCGAAGATGGAAGAATGGCTCACACGCAGGCACATTAGCGTGCATGAGATGGAATAAGATGAGAAGTTGAAGAAAAGTATAACTTAAAGACTTCCCTGTAAACAAAAGTGCTTCCTAGGAGACAACCCGAATTTTTATTTAATTTTGTTATCGAGTCTGTCTTCTCAGACATCAATACGGCGTATCCGCTCCATACCATACGGCGTATTGATTGTCTAGACATTATCAGTCTTTATTTTTGACGCATTTTAAAAACATTATTGTCAGTTATGCGAATACGCCATATTCATTAACTTGATACGCCGTATCCACAGTCTGACTCGTATTTATTTTGTTTAGTTTAGTTTAAATTAACCGTAGGTACCAAGATAGGAATGTACCTGTTTTCCTATTTTTTTTCTACAAGACCTCGTGAAAGAAATATCGACGAATATTGGTGGAGAATTTTAAATATCTGGAGATTTTGAAGTGTTGGAGTCTTGAAACCTCAAGACGGCTGTTCAACATGAATTATTGCTCATAAACGCAACTTAGAGAATCTACCAAGCAAATATCAGGGGAGTTTCTCATTCTAATTATTTTTAAATTCTTGTATTTAATGTTTTATATATACAACGAGGACGTTGTATAATTCAAGTGGGGGGATGGAATTAGAATGTTTACTTGTCCTAATTTTCACATTAAAATGCTTAAATTATGCTCAAATTTAAAAAAATTTCAAGCATACTTTTGTGAAATTACATGTTACATAACCCGCACACAATAACCCTTGTTAGATATTGTAAGGATTTAACCTTTCCGTTTCTAAATGTTTACCCAAATTCCACAAAATATGAGTGTGTCGGTGATGTTGTAGACTTTAGAACTTGGCTTGGTATATCACTCGAGACCGCAATGATAAGTACTATGGATTTAGATGGAGTAACTTGTTTAAATTGGTAAATTTTAGGATTACACCCAAATCGCCTTTACATGTTGCTTATTAACTAACTACACCGGTTAGTTAACCTCCCGTTTAAACCCTTTTCCACTCTCATCTTTAGAGTGATGATCCACTAGAACAACCCGTAGAGCCAATCCTTTAGGAATTTACACCAACTATTTGTTTCGTTACACCCTTACACCTTAACCTACCCTGTTAGATTAAGTTTAATTTACAGTTGCTAGTTGCTTAAAGTGTAAAGTTTGTATTTCCCGAGTCTTGTGTCATTTTCTATCTTTGGTGCGGTTGGAAATTTACACATTGCAAATGGGAATGTATATTAGTAGTCAAAGCTCATGTGATTTTACTACCGTCACAATGATTGATGAAACCGAAGAACGAAGAATTACCGAAGGAATTATTCGGAATTATTATGATCGTGAAGATGGTGAAACAACACCGAGATTTGAATGTTTGGAAAAAAAATTGAAAAAAAGAGAAAAATACAAAAAGAAAGAAGGTTTGAAGATAATCATTTCACAAAGAGCACTACCGAAGGAATCACACGAAGGATCGATTATTCGTCAATACGTCTAAAAAATCGACGATGTAAAGTATTGTACAAAGTGGAAGATATCACCACTTGCCTTGTAGAGTATGTAAAGTTATGGGATTATTGGGAAGTTGATCGTTATAGGAACGCCAACTTAGGTTGTTGTTTTTGATCAATGATCAAGACGTTGTAAATAGTTGTGTCTTTGTCATAGTAACGGTCGGGAAATAAGTGTCTAGCAACTTGTACTTTAGGCTTAATCTATTTGTTTCTTGATTTTTATTTAACAACAATTTATTTACCTCTCACCTAATGATTAGCGTGCATGTCTATTCCGTCGTTACGGCCATGTATGCATGTATATTCCATCGTTAGCTTAATTTGATCAACTTTTTTACGACTTTTGGTGAAAGTTAGAAGGTTCCTACCCTATATCATTCTTCATCCTAACCGTTGGTTAAATTCGAATGGGGATGTGATCGAACACACATGTCTATCCTGGCATTTCGGGTGTGTATGTGTGCTTCAGCTGCCTTGTTGGAGTGGTACTTCTGGTGAAAGATTGTAGAATGATTAACCGTATAAGCCTTTCCATACAAAAACCATATTTACCTTTAGAAACTTGTTACTTCTTGGCTTTGTGGTGGGAGATGTGTATCCTTGCCAAGCTTATGATAGAATACTCGTCACGGTAATTCCGAGCAATTGAGCGAATTAGTTACATGTTACCACATAGATTAGTTGAGTGATTTGAGTGTTTTTATTTCCTATTTCGTGTGAGGTGTTTGGTTGTGTACTTGTAATAGATCAATAGTGCTTTAAACGGAACAATATCCTTAAAGACATTTTTATAAAACTTCTAAAGGTACTTGAGGACAAGTAGGATTCAAGTGGGGGATATTTGATGACATCAAATAACGTCTATTTTATAGCATCATTTATCCCACGATATTAACCTATTTTGTATAGTTATTGTAAAGAATTGTTACTTAATCGTTTATATTTGAGAATTATAGTAATTATCGAGTATTTGGCAAAAGATGGAGAAAATGACGTGTTTTGAAGCATAAACGAAGAGTCTAAGAAAAGTCGACTGATTCTGACATCGATGCGCCGTCTCATTCTAGAAAAATATGTCGTATCTAAAGACTTTGAAGAACTCAAGACCATTGCCTGACTTTGAAGAATACGCCATTGATACCGTATATGATACTTTGGTCAAAAATCAAGAAAAATACATTTTCAGCCAATACTCCGTATCCAAAAACCCTAATACTCCGTATTGGTCAATACTCTGTATCTAAGAAACAGATATGGCGTATTGGTCAATACGTCGTATCCAAAAATCAGATACGGCGTATCTAATTTCCTGCGCAAGAATTTTGGAATATTTTATTCTTGGAGCCCACGTCAAGTCATCCAATACGCCGTAATGAGCTTCTCAATATGCCGTATCGAACCGACTACTGACCCTAAATTACAGGGACCCTAACTTCCATTTTGGGTATTTGCAATGTGAATCCTAATCTACCAGGCGACCAAGAGACGATCAGAAGAGCATAGAAGGTCAGAACAGGGGCCTCATGAAAAAATTCATAGGAAAAAAACTCTTGTAATCTTTGCGCAACCCAATACACGTTCGATTGAGATTTCTTTATTTTAATCGTTCATATATCAAACCGTGTCTATTTTTACAATGACTATCGGCTGATACCTTTAAGTATCATCCATGTTTACGAAGATCTAATGTTTGGTTTGTTTATCTTGATTGCTAAATTTATCGTTGATTGTTGTTTATGTTTATCAATTTATATTCGGTTACGTGCTTAAGTATGCGACCTATCATTCAACTAGGTCTAGTCCTACATATTTAATCCGCTGCAACTTTGGTGTTGTTTGGGCGTAGGCTAAGTGTCTGGGATAGCTCTCCATATTACAATTTATATATCTAGAATCATAGGATCACAAAATATTGCCTATCTTTTGCCTTTCGATTGTGAGTTAGTTGAGCCATTTAAGTGACCTTGGTATCAACGAGTACGCTCTTATTCCATTGGTAAGGACTCGGACAGTGGACTACTAGTATAAATATCGCCGTTAAGCAATAAGTGGGTAAAGTCTTAATGAGCTAGGGTTTAGTAAGAGCACCATTAGTTAGATCCTAAGATAGAATATAATCAACATAAGGAAACTTTATTTAGATGCGTCTAATTATGACAGAATTAACGTGTCTAGGTCTTAGGAAAAAGTACCGCCTAAGTCTAGGAATGATATGCCCTTCGAGATAAGACAATCATTGCACTAAATAAACAAACCTATGTTTTATCAGATTATTCATGGTTGATATGTTTTCCTTACATTAGTTCTCGACTGCTTCTTTATCGTTTGTTTGTCTTCTTATGTGTGTTTATTGCTTTACTTGTCATCAAAACCTTAGGTTAGATACATAAAACCGTGCCAGTCTCTCAGGCTGTTGAAAACCCCCCTTTTTGCATTAGTTTTAGGTTCTACTTAGTAACTAAATACTCTAATAGAATTAGGAATTAACACTCTTGCTCTTAGTGATCGACACCCTACTTACCAACGAAGCTACATCTTGATCGGGTACACTGCCCGTTAAAGTGTTGTTTTTAAGTTAAGTCGGCAAAATATAAATAGTAAAACTTGATAAATAAAATAACACATACACAATGACACATCAATTCACCCCGATGTTGCTTGGTTTCGAGCTCCATCCAAATGCTATCGAATCTTCATCACTTGCGTACAACTCCTTAATTGAATCGAAACCCAAAACCTCGTTACTAATGGACACCAATAAAGTGGTATTTCTACTCAAATAAATTTGGTGTTGAATATTCCTCAATGGTGGCAAAGCGTCTGGTGTATCATCCGTCACAATCTTGCCAAATTCAGCTAGTAAGGGTTTAATTACCACTGGTATTGCATTCTCCGTGACATCTTTCACAACTAAAGCATAAGAAACTCCCGTCTCCTTCCTTTTAGTTTGAAACTCCTTTGGTGAAGCCACCAAAGTTACCAAAGTCTTGTTCTCTAATTTCGTCTTAGGAGAAACGACACTTAAAGGTAACGTAGCATTAGTTTTTCCACTCCATTTAAACAAATACGTATTTTATTTACCTTGGTGTGTAGCGTCTATATCTTCTTGTCATGGTCTTCCTAATAATACATGAGATGCCTCGATATCAACAACATTACAAGTAACCAACTTATTGTAATGCTTTTCAATATCAAGAGGAACCTTACAAATCTCAGTCACCTTAAGTGTGGGCCCCTTCTTGATCCACCCAATCTGATAATGACTATGATGAGGTTCGATGGGAAGCTTAAAATCTTTAACCAAAGCCATAGACATTAAATTTTTGCAACCTCCTCCATCAATGATAATAAAACAAATCTTTTCTCTAACCAAGCATTTAGTTTGAAAGATTGTATTTCTTTGTAAAGAGCCACTAACCTTAGGCGAACACAAAGTTTATTTAATGACATATGTAACTTGTTCCGCCTCTTAGTCCAAAGGCTTGCCATACTCTAACTCATCTTCTTCTTGAAACGCATTAGCCACTTTATTATTTCTAACCTCGGGCAATGTCTTAGGTGAAGACCAATCCCGAACCGCATTGACCTTGGTTGCGTCAACATGAATCCCCTCACTTGAAAAGAACTCGCCCTCGAGTCCTCAATATCAAGGGCTTCATCAACATCAAACACCTAATGACGAACCTTATCTTTAATAGATTTACGCTTCACATCCACTCGAAAACCTTCATATTTTTTAACACGTCTACCTATACTCCTACGATTAATCCTATGACCCAAAACAAATCGGTTGTGTGTCCCTATTTCAACGAACCCCCCCTAAAATCTTCAATTGTAATAAAAATATGATTCTTTGTTTTGCCAGTAAAAACCTTAATTTGGATGGTTTTTATATCATCCTTAAAATTAACCCATAATCTAATCATGAAACGTTTTTTAAATTTATGACGCATTTGAATCCGTTTTGCTTTTGCTCACATTAAACCTTTCACATCTTCATCATCATTAAAACCCACAATTTCTTCATAAGTCTTCAAAGTACCAACTTTATTCGTTGTTCCAAATGATAAAGTTGAAAGGTTGTCATCATGTTGTTTATAACTTTGAAGGTCTTGGATTTTCTAAATGTGTTCATCAACAACATCGGCCTTCACAATCTTTTCTTTAACTTTAACCTCGGGCTTTGGTAATTGTGGTGTTACTTTGGGTGTAACCATAGAAATTCTCCTTTCTTCCCATGAGAAAAGGTAGAGATTTCATTTAACATCATACTTGCCATTAACCTCACATCGCCAAGGTCTTCCTAATAATATATGGCACTATTAATATCATCCCAATCAAAGTACTTCTTCTTTATAAGACTTTTTTATGGTCACGGGAACCCTACAAACTTGGTAACCTACTCTTGGATAAATCATCCATTCGGTAAATATAGGAATTACCAATTTTCTTGATGAAACCAAATTATTTATGCTACAACCATCAATAATTAAAGAACATACCGAATTGTTGATTAGAATTTTCGATCGAAAAATCTTGGTTGTCGGTACTCGATCCTCCTTCTTTTCCTCTTCCCATTCTTTAATCATTCCATTGTTGAACGGGGATTGGTTACTTGCACAATTGCCTCCAAAATCGCTTATGGATGGAAGAATTCTTCGACCTTCGTGTTTACTCCCCTCACATGTCAAGTTTAGACATGGATTTGGTAAAACCATGATCCATGTACTCTCCAGACCATACCCCACCAACAGTATGGGTTTTAAATATTCTAAATCAGTCACCATCTAGGATACTAACCTGGCTCTGATAGCAACTGACGCAGAACGGAAGCGTGATATAAACCCTAACTAGGGTTCAAGACGAATCACAAAGGGATAAAAGACCGAAGTCATGAATTTTATTGATTATTGAATATTAAATGACTACACAATAAATCCAATCCCTATATTTAGGGGGAACTAAACTTAGGGAAAAAGTCAAAAAGATTATTCTAGTATAAACAAATATAAAGACCAAATAAAAATGTCAATAAACAAAATATAGAGAAACCATATTTCGTTATTTATATTAAATTAATGGAGTCTCCATATGTTAAAAGGCTACTAATTTTTTGGCGGTATCTTACTCTTGCCCTACGTCTAGGGTGTCTATATATTCCTCTACTAGCTCTTGAATCATGTTCTCATCAAAACCCTAGTTGGCTTAATACACACAAAGTATGTTGAGGTGGCGATCAATCAATTTAATTAGTCTTCATATGCAAAAAATTTGTTTTTATAGCCCGAAATCATTGTCATCGTTGGCTAGCAAAAGTCGCCTCTAACATGAAGGATACGCAAGTCATGACGGTATAAAAGAATAAGTCACAAAAAAAGAGAAAGCCCGTCAAGCTATAAAACGAAATATGCATCCGTTAAAAAAACAAAAACATTAAAAAGATGGTTCGAAAGAAGAATAAGTGGCTTTAATATTTGTTCTAGTATGTCCCGTCCTAAGTTGCTCGTCAAAATGCGGGTATCAATATTAGATGACAGATAGTGGCCCGAGCCTAATTATGTGTTTTAATGTTCCATTATGTTACAATTATTATAATAAATAGCTAAAAGTCCATGAAATTAGGTTATTTTAAAGTAAGCGTTGAAAAAAGAGTAAATAAACGACCATCGTGTTATTATTGAAGTTATAATTTAGAACGAAACCACTATGGATAATCAAATGTTAAAGTTTACAATCTGTTAATAATCAAACATACATTTATATGAAAACAATAGTCAAAAAATTCAAAAAATAAAATAAACATCTTTAATACTTTATTTTTACTAATGCGAGATGTGTGTACATGTAGATGTGATCATAAATTATATAGCACTTCTTTGTAAAGCACGTTGGTGGTGGTAATAGTGAGATTTCAATCTTCATCGCGAATAACCATCTTCAATCCTTTTTAGATCCTAACGCGAGAGACGACAACATGTAGTTAGTCATGTGTAAAAACCAAACGTGGAAAATACAAACCAAATTAACTGAGCGATTGTCCTGACTTTTGTTGATTGTTATTGACAAAAAGGTCCGCTCATGATGCCCATGTTTGATATGTGATGAAGTTGTAGCAAGATGATAGTGTTGCTGATATTGGGGTGTTAAAGCTTCTATTTTGGTCTTGTTAAAGATATGTTTCATCTTTTGATGAAGATACTAATAATGAATATTTGTCGTCTTACTTAACATTCTGGCCGGTCTTGTTATGAATATATTTCCTCTTCTGGATGATGGATGGATTCCTATTTGGTTAATGGTGTAACATATGCATTATTTATCTAGATGGTTTCTTTCTCAGTTATTTACTTCACTGCCCCATATCCGAATAATATAGTTTGAAAATAGTGTTATGTTTAGTATGTTTGAAAACATGTATTGTGCACTCAAAATGTGGGTTTGCACAAAATTGTTGTAATCCTTAACTGATTGATTCTATAAAAACTTATTAAGTATGTTGGAGACTATAAGAAAATAGGAAAAGAGAAACTTATGATTGATTATTGACTCACTTCACTATGCAGTGTTACCTCAAGGCCATAAAGGATTCAAGTAAGGATTACAATCAAAACATCTCTAATGCTACATTCATCCAGAAACTATCTCACCAGCTTGAACTTAGTAATATCACACCCCTTGAATATATTCCGAATATTTAAACTCTTTTTTGAATATGTATAACTCATAATCGAAACAAAGTGGATGAAAAAGGTTCTCATTTTATTGTGAATTATGTGTTGAATGTATATCTTGCAAAATTATAGGTACTTAGGGTTCGTTTGGTAGGACGGAATGAAATGTCAAATGAATGGAATAACCGACGTAATGAAATAAATAGTGGAATGTAATGATTCATTATCATTATTAATCATGTTTGGTTTGTATGATAAGACGTAATTGAATCATGATAAAAAGACTAAAATGCCCCATAATGTTAGATTGTTAATTGTTAGTTTATGATGCAGTTTTATGTAATTTTGTTACATTACAAGATGGATGAAAAAAGTAAGGGGCCCCTAAGGAATGTTTTGGTGTAATGGGTCATTCCTTGTAATGAATCATTACATTCTATAAATGTAAACAAACAACATTTTTTCATTCCATCGTAATAATCTTTTTCATTCCCCCTTTGATTACAACATACCAAACACTACGTTATTTATTTACAATTTTAGGAATATCATTAAACTATATAAAAACAGTGCTACATTTATGCAAGGAAACAATCTCATGAACTTTAATTTAATGTTATAGATTTATTGGCATCTTTATTTGTATGATTCTCTTCCCATATGTTATTTATTCAAATAAACTTGTATTTAAACAATCCTATAAAAGCAATAACAAAACAACATATAAACATTGTAAAAATAGTAGTTAAAAGCTGTAAAAAAAGCCATTTAAAACTATTAAAAATATGATACAAAAGCTGTAAAAAACAGCTTTACAAAACTCCATAAACCTGTGTCAAAACACCTGTTTATGCCTTATTTCTGTTGTCCAAACAACCCTCTTTATGTTGTCCATACAATACAAATTTATGTTTTAAATGTTTTAAAAAACAACATTTAAGAGTTGTAAAAAGACAACATTTATAAGTTGTAACAAAAAAAACATACAAAAAGCTGTAAAAACCTATATACAAAGCTTTATAAAACAGTGTCCAAACAGCTATGCTTTTAGCATATTCGTGCTTAAAGGATATTCATTTGCTTTGATTGATTGCTTGATTACAAATGATAATAGCCAACCTATATATAGGATACAAAGGAACCTTCTAGTATGGGCTCAGGCCAACTAGGCAGACTACACAAATTTACAATTTAATATCTACTTTACGACGCCCCTTGTTTTTTGCCAAAGTTAGAGGGGAGTTTTGCGGCTTACTGCATCAAACTGGATCTAAAATCAAGCAAAAACGGGTTAGGGAGCCTTTTGTGAAGATATATGCATACTAAAATCGGGAAGGGACATGAAGAACTCGAACATGACCTGCTGCTACTTTGTCACGAACAAAATGAATGTCAATCTATATATGCTTGGTGCGCTGATGTTGTACAGGGTTTGGAGACATGTATCAGCACTGACATTATCAAGTAGACCAGGTTTGCCTGCTGATAAAGTGGGGTATGAAGCTCACGGAAGGAGTTGCAAATCTAAGATGTCTCAGCTACAACATTCACAACCCTGCGGTATTCGGCCTCAGCACTAGAACGAGACAACGTGTCCTGACGTTTGGAGGACCACGTCAGGAGGTTGTCACCAAGAAAAACACAGTATCCAAAAGTAGATCGGCGTGTAGCCAGACAACCTGCCCAGTCAGCATCAGAGTATGCAATAAGCTGTGATGTAGTAGACCGAAATAGCTATAATCCAAGATCAGTGGTTCCTCGAAGATAACGAAGAAAATGTTTCATAGCATTAAGGTGTGGTCTCGTCGGTCATGGCATGTAAGACATTAACTGTTTTGAATGCATATGGGACAAATTAGGCGGGTAAAAGTGACTAGGGGTACTAAAGTGATTCGGTCAAGACTGCGATATAGGTCGGTATCATGACGGTAATCGTTCAGGTCCAAGCTTCTTCTCGGTGTCAATTGGGGTCCTGCAAGGCTTACAATTAAGCATATGTGCTTGCTCAAGAATCTCGGTAGCATATTTTGTCTGAGACAAGAATATGCCAAAGGTAGTACGCGTGGCAGATATACCGAGAAAATAGTTAAGCGAGCCAAGGTCTGTCATAGCAAACTCCGCATGTAGTAAAGAGATGATACGTTGCACGAGTGAAGTAGAAAAAGTTGTAAGAATGATATCATCCACATATAGTAGTAAGTAAGCTGTGTCTGGCCCCTTGTGAAAGATGAAAAGAGATGAGTCAGTTTTGCTAAGATCAGGGGGCTTGCTTAAGGCCATAAAGCAACTTTTGCAGAAGGCAAACATAATTAGAATGAGCTAAATCAGTAAATCCTGGTGGCTGGTGCATATAAACTGTCTCTTTAAGATGGCTGTGAGAAATGCATTTCTTCACGTTTCTAACTGAGGAATAGTCCATTATCGAGAAATGCAGGTAAGAACAAGTCTCGTATAGTAGCAGGTATGACAACAAGGCTAATATGTTCCATCGCAGTCGATGTCTTGTTGTTGATACGCCATTGCAAACTAGGCGAGCTTTGTTTACCAAATTTTATAGGACCCGTCCGCATTATATTGTGTTTGTAAACCACCATAGAGCGGACAATGTTGACATTTGGTGGGCGAGGGAACCAAGTACCCTTTGGTTATTGTCAATGAGAGCTTTATATTCGTTCACATTAGCTTGTTTCCAGTTTGGATCTCGAAGGGCATGGAAAGGAGACTTGGGGATAGGGGAGGAGGGGATGAGGTAGTAACATGTAAGTTGTATTTGGGGTTAGCTTTCACAATCTCGAATTTAGTGTGTGGTGACCATAGGGTGTGCGGTGTGGGTGGTGGGTGGTGGGGGGGATGGTGTGGTGTCTGTGTTGTTTGTGGTGATGGTGTTGATAGAGGAGTTGGAGGTGTTGATTGTGGAGTTGTTTGTGGAGTTGTTTGTGGATTTGTTTGTGGGGTTATTTGTGGTGGTGTTTGTTGAGGAGAAGTAGGTGTGGTAATTAGGCGAAGTGCAATGGGGGAGGATTTGGATGTCGAGATTATCATTTAGGAATGGTATGAGGAGGTTTTAGTTTGGGTCTTGGAGCCGAACGGAAAGATAGTTTCGTAAAGGTGACTGACGAGGAAATGATGATTTTTTAGTAGTGTTTAGGTTAAAGGCACCGATATCCACGCGATGATTATAAGGTTACCCCCGAGAAGTAGATTGGTGTGGTAGAGGGGCAAGTTGTGCGCGGTGGGAAAGGTGTAGGATAAACAAAGGCTCTGAAAGTGCGAAGGTGATTGTAAGAGGTTGGTTTATTAAATAATTTTATGTAAGGGATGTCATTGTTGATAGAGGTGGAGGGGAGGATATTAAGTAAGTAAGCGGCAGTGAGTAGTGCTTCGACCCAATACTCGAGAGGAAGACGGGCTTGAAAGAGGAGAGAACGTACTACGTTATTGATAGTACGAATCATGCATTCAGATTTGCCATTTTGTTGAGATGTACGTGGGCATGAGAAATGAAATTGAATTCCATTAGTGGCAAATAATTCATGGAGAGTGTTGTTGTCAAATTCTCCACCATGATCACATTGAAAAGCTTTGATTTCATGGTTGAATTGAGTTTTTACAAATGCACGAAAGTGTAGAAGTCTTGACTGTGCATCAGATTTTCTATGAAGTGGGTAGACCCACAAAAAATAAGAATAGTGATCTAAGAAAAGGACATAGTATTTATATCCACTCATGCTAGAGACAGGAGATGTCCAAATGTCTGAGTGAATAATGTCAAAGGGAGATGTGACAATAGAGGTAGATCGTTGAAAGGGAAGTTTTGTTTGTTTCCCTAACTGGCAGGCACGACACAAGTGTTAAGTGTTTTGTTTATTATAAGACACAAGGCCACGTGATGCCAGGGTTTGAATTACATTATCACCGGGGTGACCAAGACGTTGATGCCAAAGGGAATGATTATTAGTAAGTAGGGCAAAGGCTGAGGCGGATACAATTCATCCATTTTCCATCCAATCTCTCTCTAACATCACAACCCACATCTCACTATTGTTCTTGGTTAGATCATAAAATTACTAGAATTCTACACTATCTATGCAACTTTTAACTTTTAAAAATGATAGATGCAATTTTGAACAAACCACATGAACCATCCATGGAATTAACTCTAAATATAAATATGAGAAGCGTGGATGACCAACCACTAGATGATTTAATGTCCCCATATATAAATATGGACCAGAAATAAATATGAGGTGCTTAAAACTAGAAGCTTGATGTCTACCTTTTGTTTTTTGCGAGAATTTGTCCTTTTTCTTTTGTTACTTTCGTTATTTATGGAAAATATGTTTTTTCTTAAAGATTGTTCTTGTTACACTTATATATTTGTTTGCGTATCTAACTAGATTGCAAATGAAATATTCTTCTCATTCTTTCGTTTAAATTGATTGTGAAAGTGATGAGGTGGAAGATTTTAACAACAAATCATCTTTATAGAATGTTTTGTATAAAGAGTAATCATGGAATCTAGAATGTTTTTGTATACCCGTGGTGGCATAAATTGGTAACGGGTGCATATCTTTTGGTTTTTTTTTTTTTGAAAGTTTTAGGTCATAAATGTAGCAACAAACTTTCATTGATGTTTCATTTTGATACGTAAATTTTAAAAAATACGTAGTGGAACACTTTATAGAAGTGTGTTACATTTACACATATTTTTTAAAGTTTACGTATCAATACCGAACTAAAAAAGATTGTTGATATTTTAGCCTATAGACACTTTATTAACTGAATATGTTATGTTTAGAGCTTTGGGTAAAATGGGTTGGAAGCTTCGGCTCGTCCATCGACTCACACCATGACACCAAGAATCACACCGCTGATGGCGTTTTATATGCTAGCGCTGAGAATACCAGCTCACGCGGTAGGCTTTCTTCAATTTGTTTATTATATATATTTTGTTTTAGTGGAGTATTGTGAATCCATAATACTATTTTTACTCATGATATTACTTTTGTATGAGAGAAAAGTGTTTTTAGTATTGTGAGTGATTTTAGTGTCATAAAAACAATGATGAAATACCACTAATTTGGTCCATGTCAGCCAAAAGTTCAATATAGACTCAATATTTGTCATAGACCCAATGAACCAATCCTAGCCACTCATTTTTTCATCAAAAATAAAAAAACCTACTTTCCACCTCTTTTTTAAAAATTAAATATCTCACACACTGTTAATCGTTACGCAAAACAAAACATATCATCGCGACGAGAATTAAATTATCTTTCTATAGAGGGGCGACACTATGTACTTTCGACGAACTTTTTTTTATTATTTTATGAAATCATATATGATTTATGAAATCATATATGATTTTATGAAATCATATATGATTCGTTATACGAATCATATATGATTCGTCACACGAATCATATATGATTTTCGCAATTCGTGACTGAAACAAAATTGAAAAAAGTTCGTTAGAATCACAAATCATATATGATTTCATGAAATCATATATGATTTCATGAAATCATATATGATTCGTTATACGAATCATATATGATTTTCGCAATTCGTGACTGAAAAAAAAATCGAAAAAAAGTTCATCGAAAGTATATCGTGTCACCCGTCTACTGAAAGATAAAAAAATACTCGTCGCGATGGTGTATTTTTTGTCGTGTGACGATTTACCGTTTGTAAGATATTTTATTTTTAAAAAAGAGGTGGAAAATGAGTTTTTTTATTTTTGATGAAAAAATGAGTGGCTAGGATTGGTTCATTGGATCTATGACAAATAATGGGTCTATGTTGATCTTAACTCGTCCATGTCAACATGCCACAGCACCAACTTTAGTCAGCGCTCCTGCCGGTATTTTTATAAGGATTTTTCTAACTTGTGACTCGTGAGCACAAGTTAAAGAGGGTTTCACTACATGCGTGTTATTTTCTGAATGATCAGTAAGTGGTTGTGAGGCCTGATATAAAGACTACTGAATGACTGGTGATCATTCGAGGATAACACACAACGACGGAGCCAGGGGGGGGGGGGGGGGGGGGGGGAGGGAGGGGAGGGGGGGGAGGGGGGCGTGGGGGGGGGGGGATGGGGGGTAGTGGGGTGGGGGTGGGGGCATATGACGGGAGTGTTTATTGCATTCTTTGTCCACGGAGGGGTTTTTGAGGTGTTTTTTTTTTTTTTTTATTCAGATGGGGGGGGGGGGGGCGGCAGGGAGGGTGGGTTGTAGTTTTAGGTTTGTCTGAGGGTGAGAGGGGTTGCAGAGAGAAGTGGGGGGTGGGGCGGGGGGGGGGGGGGTGGGGGGGGGGGGGGGTAGGGGGGGGGGTGGGGGCAGAGGGTTCACAATCACTAGTCTCGTTTTCCTGTTATAGAGTCGAGGTTTAGCGGCGCAAGTGGGTATAGTTGATCTGGGGGGGGGGCGGGGGGCATCCCGAGGGTGGGGGGGGGGGGGGGGGGGGGGGGGGGGCGGGGGGGGGGGGGCATGGGGGGGGGGTGGGGGGGGGGGGGCGGGGGGGGGGAGGGGGTGGCGAGGGCTTGGGGGGGCTGAGGTGCCTTTTGTGGTTGTAAGTGACACGTGGGGGGGGGAGGGGTGGCAGGGAGGGGGGGGTGGGGAGGGCGTCGGGGAGGGGGGGGGGGGGGGGGCGAGTCGGGGGGGGGGGGGGGGGGGGGGGGGGGGGGGGGGACAGCAGGGGGGGGTGCGGCAGAGGGGTGGGGGGGGGGTGGGGGGGGTGAGGTAGAGTTGGGCAGGGCGGGGGGGTGTGTCATTCTTGACTGGGGGCAGAGGTATCTTTCTGCATCATGTTTGCTTCGGCCCACAACCCCCACCACCACCCTGTTTCTTTGGTGCCATCCCCCTACATGAGCGGTGGAACCATCCTCAAAACACTTACACCTAAGTGGGGGAATAAAGAAGAATAGAAAAAAAAAGGGAAAGGGAATGGAATAGAAAAAAGAATAGGACTTTTGATAAGCAATTCATATTCTTGTTTTATGGAGTTGGGGTTGGTTTATTTTGTAGGAGTTAAGGGGGTCTTCATTTGCCTTTACCATGGAAGTTGAAGATGATCAAATAAAAAAAAAAAAAAAAAATTAATAGGAAGATGATCAAAAAAACAAATACAGTAAAAAGATTCGTTTGCTTTTTATATTTTTAAATGCTAGTGGTGTACTTTTTTAAAAAAGTTCAATTTTCACCCCTCTAGATTATAATTTATCATTTGAGTTATGGTTAAATTTTGCTAAAGTATTATGATTGTATCTCTTTTGCAAAAAAAGAATCTTCTAATTAAACCATATTCGCTACGGTATTATTTATGTCTAACTTTTACCCATTTTGTTCATTTTCTCAACTAATCAAGTAATCGTATGTTGTTACCGAAAAAAATATAATTGAACCCGTATGTCAAACGATTCAAACTTCAACATAGCTTCTAAAATAAACAATTGTATGTTATGACCAAATTTTTTTTTGAGGCCCTCTAATATAAATTTCTAGCTCCGTCCTGATAACACACAAAATGTAGGACACTCTTTAACTTGTTCTTTAAAGCACAAATTAGAAAAACTTTTTTGATAAAAAATGGTAGCTTGAAATTTTATTTTATCGGAAATCGAACTAAAATTTAAAAAAGCTTTTGGTGACAGACAGCTGAGACAACTACAACTCACTCTTAAACACCAAAACTGTAATGTACAAATATACCGGGCCCCGCATCCTATATCCAATAACTCAAAGTTTACGTTTACGTGATTATTTTCAGAAGGAAAATAGTATAGAATACTGCAAGTATTAATGAAAGTGAAAGTGTTCTGTCATATGCATTCCTTTAATAGTTACTACTCCTTAGAGCTGTAGGTGCAGTAACACCATAACACTATTTTTTTGCCGTCACTTCAGCGCTACATCAGCATAACACTAACATCAACATCACTCATCTTATTATAACACCAAATAACACCACACACCTCTTTATTTTCATAAAACCCCCTAAACAATTATTTCATTCTTTTAACAAACTAATCATTTCATTCATAATTAAACATACAAATTACATTAAAAAAAACACATTAAGAAATAATAAAAAAACATTACGAAATAAAAAAAAACATTATGAAATAATTAATCGTTTTTGCTTCTTGATCCAATAGGCGTCGTCGTCGTCCAAATCTTTGATGCTAGTAGCTAGAAACCTCAACTCCTCCAACCGCATGAGTGTGCGGTCTTTTTCGGCTTGAGCTTTGAAAGCCCTTTCGGCGGCTTCCTGTTTCAGACGAAGCCCCTGCTCCATTAACTCCCCGAATTGGGTTGACGCGCTACTTCCACCGGTGCTCGCCGTTGCGTCGGATTTGCTTTTCTTGGCGGGTCGCGGTTTGTCGGCCGGACGTGGTCGTGCATCGTGACCGAATAGATCCTCTTGGGTAGCCCCGGGGAATTTCAAAATGGCCCAAGCATCTTCTTGAGTAAACGAGACCCCTTTATGCTCGTCACGATAAATACTTTGAGCCTGTTTCATCAAATCCACATCGTTTTCGCCACTTTTCCCCAAACGTTTGGCCCGTTTGTACGCGGCGTTGAACTTTTGGCAATTGGTATTCAACGTATGCCATTTGCTAGTCAACATATCCTTTGTACGTTTTTGAAAATTTTTTGAATTGAACTCGTTCAAAACCCGATACCAAAACGTTTCATGCTTTTGTGACCTTCCGACGTTATTATCTTCCGAAACGGCTACGTAACACGTTGCAAGCAATTCTTCTTCGACCGGTAGCCAACGGCCCGCTGCTAACCGGCCTGGCCGTTCACAACATTTTTTCCCCCATTTTGATTTTTTTGTTTCTTGCAACCGAGCCTTTTTTGGCGATTCGCCTTGTTAAGGTTTGAGTGCGTGATTGGAAGTTTCTGAGTTGAATGATGGTGGTTTTGTTGTAGATCTTTAGAATTCACGGATTAAGAGACTTGTGATGTTGCCAAATCGGGAAAAAAGCTTGTTGTTGTCTTGTTGGTGTTGTTGAACACTGTTTCGACGTCATCGACGGCTATTGTGCCGGAGGGTTTGCCCCAACAACCCTTCAGTTGAGAGATTCCCGTAAAAACTGTTGTTGGAAATTCGGAACATGTTTTTTTATGCTAAAAGATGTTATATTTTTACTTGAAGAGTGGTGAATTTGTATTTGGTAATGTGTTGTATATATAGTGAGTTGTGTGAGGGGGGGGGGGGGGGTAAAATGATTTTTTTTAAATTAGCCGTTATGGGGTAAAAGTGAAAATTTTAAAATTTTTTTTAAAAAAACTAGCCGTTTAGGGGCAAAGTTAACATTTATTTTTTCAAATTGAGTGGGGGGGGGGGGGGGGGGGGGGGGGGGGGGGGAGAGGGGGGGGGGGGGGGGGGGGGGGGGGGGGGGGGCGGGGGGGAGGGGGGGGGGGGGGGGTAAAATGATTTTTTTTTAAACAGACCCCAACGAGCGTTGGCCGGCCAACGCCGGGCCCAACGCCGTTGGGTAACGCCGGCCAGCGGTGTAGTAACGCCGGCCAACGCAGCCCAACGCCGTTGCCGGCGTTACTACACCGTGCTCTCTTATGCCAAATTATATATTAGAATTACATGGATGGTCTATGTGGTTTGCCTAAAATTTTATATGTCGTCCCTCCAAGTTTAAAGTTGCATAGATAGTCCCTCGTGGTCCTTTTTTAACCGGTGTTAAATGGATTCTGTTATCATTTACACGTTAGCCATTTTGGCTAACGACTGTTGCATCGTCTATCCTTTATACTAACGGCCATTTATAATTTAAAATTTTAAGTTTTTTGTGTATATATTTGTGGTAATCATGGTTTCCGCTCTTTAGGCTGACTAATCCACGGGATCTGAACCTACCGCCACACAGACTCAAACAAGGTAAAGCCCTCCCTTATCATGAGTTTGGCGTGGTTCAGAGTTGTTTGCACATAGCAGGAATCGAACTTGAGACCTCACACCTTTTAGTGTGATAGTCACAAGTTTTTACCACTAGGCCACCTCTGAGTGGTTAACAAAAATTAGGTTTATTTAAAGTCTTTTGATTTTTTACATACATTTTTATAAAAACATATACGTTTTTATACCCTTTTATATTCGTTTTCATATACATTTTTATATACTTTTATACGTTTTATATATGTGTTTGTGTACGTTTTTATATATGTTTTTTATACGTTTTATATACGTATTTATAAAAACAACTATGTTTTTATATACATTTTATATATTTTTTTATGCATTTTATATACGTTTTTGTGTACGTTTCTTTATGCCTTTTTATATATATTTTATAGGTTTTCATATACGTTTGTGTATATAGTTTTTACGTTTTTGTATACATTTTTATATATTTTTTGTGTACTATTTTATACGTTTTCTATACAAAAGCGTATATAAAAATGTATAAAAGTATATAAAAAGTTATACAAAAACGTATAAAAAGTATATAATAACGTATATAAAAACGTAAATAAAAAGTTATACCAAAACGTATAAAACGTATACAAAACAATATGTAAAAACGTATACAAAAACGAATACGAAAGTATATACAAAATAGAATCAAAGGTCTTCGCATCATCAATATAACACCTACCAAAGGAGAGAAAACTCCTACCCAAATCATGGATACTCGAGACTAAAAACACTTTGGAGCGTTGGGCCAAACTTTCTAACCAGCATGATTTTCAAAATAATTCTTGGTCCGCATTCTCGATGTACGGTCTACATAAACTATGTGCATTATTTGAAGACCCAAGAATGGTTAACTTTGGCACCAAATTTGCTAACCACAATAGACCCAAGAAACAGTGGGTACCAATACCTTGAATTCATATTTGCTTGTAGGTTTGCCTCAAATGTGATCTACGGCCGAATGATTGGATTGTGAACAGTGGTTTCACTAAGCACATGACCGGGAATAGAAGATTTTTTACTACGTACAAGGAGTATGATCGTTGACATGTCGTATTTGGGACCTAAAGGGCAAGGTCATCGGTGGAGGCAATATTTTTCATGACTTCATTACAATTACTAATGTTGAGCATCTTAGTGGTTTAGCTTTTAACTTGATTAGTGTAGGTTAATTATGTGATGATGATTGCGTAGTTAAGTTTACTAAAGTAGATTGTACTATTAGTAAAAATGGTAAAACGCTTGCTACAGGTCATAGGAGAAATAAACTTTATACATGCAAATAGGGAGATAACTCCAAACAACAAATATGTTTTGCATCCATGGTGGATAACTCAACGCTTTGGCATGTGAGGTTAGGTCACGCCAATATGAGGTTAGTTCAAAACTTAGCTTTCAACGAGCTAGTAAAGAACCTACCAAAGTTGAGCTTTGAAATGCGTTTTTGTGATATATGTGGTCTAGGTAGTCAAGGTAATGCAAATAATAGGACTAGGAATGAAGTGTCAACTACTAGGGTTTTATAGTTGTTACACTTAGATTTATTTGGTCTATCACCAATTCAAAGTTACAGAGGCAACTTTTACACTTTGATGATCGTTTATGATCACTCAAAGTACACTTGGGTGGTGTTCCTCGAGTTTATGGATGACGCACTAGGAAAATTTAAATTTTTATGTAAAAAACTTGAAAACCTACATGACTGTTCTATTGTTTCCATTGAAACCAATCTTGCAATTTGGGAGCTTTTGTGAACAACATGGAATGTCTAGTATAGTATTATGGTAGTCGTGTTTTGAGTGTGTTCAAAGCACGTAGTTAGCGTCGTGAAGAGTAGTTCACAACTACTCTTTCTTGTACGTACATTCTAGTTTTCTAATATATTCATCGGGTATAATCCCTTTACCCCAAAAAAATGCATTAGATACAGCAACATTATATATAAATATGTTTTTAGGGTTTTATATTAGAAAACTCATTAATAAGACACCTTACGAAATCCTTAGAAATAGGAATCCGTCACTAGAGTACTCTAGGGTCTCTGGTTGTAAAGTCTTTATACTTAACACCAAAGTATACCTCACTAAGTTCGACCCAAAGTCGTATGAATGAGTGTTTTTAGGATACTCTCAAACTAGCAAAGCATACATAGTGCTTAACAAGGAAACAATGAGAATTGAGGAATCTCTCCACATAACCTTTGATGAGAGCTTGCCTGAGCCCAAGTCATCTCTTTCGATAGAAGATGATAAGATCAATGAACCCATAGTTTAAGATCTCAACGGGTCGCTGTCATTACAAGTTAATGTTTCGAATGAAGGATATCCTTAAAGTGTTAAAGAAGCTAGAGGTCACCCAATAGAACAAGTTATTGGTGAGTTGAATGAGAGGACACTTAGGTCTAAGACAAAACAAGCTTAAGATTTTCGCATGACATTTTTCAAAGTCCAAATTGCACGAGTCTAGTTGAGGTTGTTCATGGTTCACATACACCATAGGTTAATTGATTTGAGTGAGGTGTTGCGAGAAAGGTTAGAGGTCTAGAAGTTGTTTGCACTACCTTTATATATTTGTGCTCTTAGAGCTTATGTGCTTATGTGCTAGGACTTATATAAAAGACATGAAAGTTAGGCAACATTGTTGTTTTAACGGGATGAAAGATAGATATCAATACATTATTCAAACTATGATTGACATAATCTTGGATTCTACATGTCAAACTTATGCGCTATGAACAAGATTTTGATTTACATCTTGTTAATATTGTGGTAATCATCGCCTCACATGTTTAAATTTGTGAATTCGATATACTCGCAACATTGCATGTTCTATCCCCCGTGATAGACACGAAAGATTAAAAGTGTTGTGTTTGTGTCAAATTGTTCATTTTATGTGTTGATTGCATGCTATGTGTATTAGGCTAGAAAAGAAAAGATTAAAATTTATGCAAACATACAAACTTGTCACCAAGTTTAAGAGAATTCCGTTTGAGTTTGGTATGGTATTGCATAACATACTAAAATACACAAAGAATAAACATAATATAGTATTCTCGTCCGAGATACTATGCACTTAACTTACCATACACTTTGGTAGTTAAAAATTATCATTGTTGACACAACACGTCGAACCATAATTCCAAGATATTATACATTGCAACAATTGGTGCTTGTATAATGGAATATGCGTTCCTATATGTGTAAAACATCAAAAGGGAATTAAAATACACATCGAAGTAGGTTTGATAACTTGGACCACTCATCCGAGATCCTAAGTATTTTCTTTGTAACACAATGAAAATAAAGTTATCAATTCTGAAAATCCAAAATGGTGATTAAAGACCTCTACACAACCAACTACAATGGAAGTATCATGCATGGCTAGAAAAATCATGGTACATACATGGATAATTTTAGGAACTAAATGTGTGTAACTTAATCATCCAATCTCAACTAAGCACAACTTTCAATCAAGAATATTAAGTGTACTTGTGTCATAAAATAGATCTAATATCGACAATGTAATGTGCTTAACCAACAAACTTAATTAACATAATCATGATTAAGTAGAACACCAGAGATTTAAAACACACATACCTAAATATCCCAAAATCTTAAGCAAAAGAGAGTTAGGAAGAAGAAGAAGAAAGTTGCACTTTTACTTACAATTCAAGGTTTGACAACACATTCTTCTTACTAAACTAATCTCTATAACATTGTTTCTAAAAGATCTTCTTGCATTGCATAATCATCAAAACACAAGACAAAAAAGAATCTAACAAAACAACTTCATATCCAAAATAAAAGATGTGATGCAAAAAGCTCTTTTAAAATGCTAGTGTCTTGTAGGAAGTTTGTTGTTTCTTCTCAAAGTTTTGCAAATTTTTTACTTAACGACCACTTTCTAAAAACAATACATGGAAGATGTATTATTTGTCCGAGAAGAAATAACTACTTCACACTCGATCTCGAGCGCACCCACAAAGTATTATACTTATATCTATCATTTATTAAGTATCAATATAATTATATTGTAGGAGAAAGAATGGTGCTTCCAGATAACTCAATAGGCTCTCCAAACAATGTGCTCAATAATCAAATCTTTGAAACCTTAAGTAATGACTCACATGCATCTAGTGTGGAGATGTACCTTAATGATGAAGAAGATGATGGTGATAGTATGGTTATTCCTCAAACACCAAGTGAGGATATTAGAATTAAGATTGATAACACTAGGTGCCCTCCCCCTCTTCTAAAACAGATCGATGAAGATAAAAGTTGGGAAAAAATAAGGAATACCTTTAAGCCCAAATCACATTGAGCGTGGTTACTCTATTTATTGTAAAAACACAATTGACATGATTAATTCAATTAAGGATCATAGAGATGAAAATAGGGTCATGTTCATGTCAATCAATGAGGCAATAAAACTCATGCTAGCCGTTGCTACCAGCATGAGTCGCATTGTTGAGAATGACATAGGCAAGGAAGGATCTAAGGATAACTTTAAAAAGAAAGACGCTTGAGGTGTATTAAATATGGTTGTAACATCAAATGTTGAACTTGTGTGCTACTTATGTATGCCTCAATAATATGTGCTTTGTTTATGTGTTTATTGCTGCTCAACAAAAGTAATTGGAGTCATGATTGTACTAATCTATGTTTTTAAGTTTCCAAATGGTAAGCTAACCTATGTTGGACTTGAACACGTGTATGTGTTTGTTGCTTGTGGTGTTTTGTGTTTGTTTCTTGCTAGTTGTAGCCAAGAACACCTCTAAGGTAGTGCTCTTGAATCATGGATCCCCGCCTTAGAATAAAGAGAGCAACGATCTAGGGGGATCCCATTTTAAGATATCTACTCTCTACCTCTACAAAGATATCTTTATTCAAATGAAAGATCAAGATCCTGCCTTTTTGATTTGACAAAAGGAGGAGAAGGAAAGCAAAGAAAGCTAGAGCTTACGGGGGAGAAGAAAAGTTACTAAAGCTCGTTGAAGACAAAGTTTAAGCTTCACCAAATTACAAGGCCAAGATTAAGACGTAAGCTACATCAACGGCGTTCTTCATCTTCGCTATGTTTGTAATTTATTTGCTTTCGAAATTTTATTTGTCATCATAAAAAAGGGAGAGATTGTTGGGGCAACATTAACTAAGATCTCCTTTATGTTTTAACGATGACAAATATACGTTCGCAACACTTAAAATCACAAACGATAGCCAAAATCACAAACAACAGTTCTGGCACGCTGGTCACAAGCCAGCACGTAGCCAACGCGCCACACTCGAAGTCTGTTTTAACGGATTTTGCTCGTCGACTTTCTTCTTACGCGACACATGTGGATCTTTCAATAAAGGTATGTATATGATACTTGAGCAATTGGAAACACTCTAAACGTGGTTTAGACTTAGAGATGAGATAAAACAAATCCTCCTGTTTTCAACAAAATGGCAACTCATTTTTTTTATCAAACGCCTCTAGCCAAGGCCGAAACTTCTTTCCTAAACCAAGTATAATCATACTTTCACATACCATCAAATGAAAGTATTTATTTGACCGTAATCCGGATTTACGTTGTCTCTAATCATATAACGGGTTGTATTAAGATGATTAGTGATTATATCCATTGTTGATAATCATGGATTAAGTTTGAATGACCATTTGAGTTTGTGGTAATTGAAGGTTAATTATGCTTTGATATTTCTTACCTTCACACACCTAAATGTTTTACAAACTCCCACACTTTCTACACATCTCTTAAACTTTATCATTTTTTGTTTGTAACAATACATTTTTTTTATTCGCAATGACTACAAACTGAACTCTTAACCACAAGTTCATACCTATAATTATTTTATTTTATTTTTTTTTTGAACGGCAAATGGAATTTTATTAAAAAAGGGCTAGAAAGAAACTAGCAGACGAAATACACGCAAAAACGATCCAACAAACAAAGAACGAAAAGGAACAGAAAAACTCTAACGAAACGAACTCGCAAAACAACCAAAGGCTATTAGAATAAGAAAGATCCCACCATGGCGCCAACTGAATTAACTCCCATGAACGAAACCGAACACCCGGGGCATCATACCTATAATTATTTACCTTTATACAATGTTTCCCTTATGAGCAAGTGCAGACCATAGGGGGTTCCCGAAAGTTTACGAAAACCCCATGAATTTTTGCCTTGTTGTGTAATTGTTTGTCAAAAACTCGATTTTTTCGAAAGAAGCAAATCCTTAATTGGCTGCTTGCCGTTTCGTATTATTTCTTGTCTCGTTCGTTGAAGGTTCCAGCCCCGCAACCCGTTGTCGCTCGTGGGACGTCCTCTTTGGTAGCGCTGCGTTTTGGGCACTGCTGTGTTGTCTGTCGCGTTTCGGTTCGCGCCTCGGCAGCGCGGAGAGCGGCTTTTGGGCGTGGTTTATGTTATGTGGCGCGGCTGTCGGTCTTATTTGATATCCTAGAGTGCTGCGTGTGCACTATGTGTTTTTTCAAGTCTAGCGCAAAGGTATGGCCTGTCGCATTGTCGTGTTTCCGTTCTGTGTTGGTCAGAGGTCGTGCGCTACCGCAGTGCGTGCTTCCTTGCCTCTTGTCCGTCGTGTATACGGAGGGTGTTCGGCTGGTTCGCCGGTTCGCGTCTTGTTGCTGTGTTGGTAGTGCCGGCGTCGGCAAGCCGTTCTTGTTCGTTCCGGGCCGCCCATGGCCTTGTTAGTTCGCGGCGCTAGTTTTCGTCTACCGTTGGTTCCTCTCGGCTTAGGGTAAATTTGTGTTATATGTTTTGCTTACTTTATCCATAATATTATCGTAAAAAACATGTCAACTTGGTCACTTATAGACGTAAGTCCACCAGCTTATGCACGCTTAATCGCAGGGACGGAGCTACATATAAACATGGGTTGGCCAAAGCCCACCCCAAGCTTCTAGGAGTAACTACATATATATACTATTGAATATTGATTTAAAATTTGTATGTTAATAGATAAATCTGCCCACCCAATTGTAATATGAGGATTAAAAAGCAAGACAAATGTAAGATTTAATTTTGATTGTAGCTCACATTTATCATAACATTTCATTTATTTAAACTTG
>BQNB010081606.1:18014-29576 GCA_026074375.1 Tanacetum coccineum
TAAGTAGGTAAAGTCATCATGAGCTAGGGTTTAACAAGATCACCATTGCTTTAATCCCTAAGATAGATTATAATCAGCAAATAAGGATGCTTTATGCGGATGCTTTAATTGTGACTTAATTAACGTGTCTAGTTCTTAGGATGATGTAACGCCTAAGTCTTAAGAATGACATGTCACCTTGAGAGAAGAAATCATTGCACTAAATAAACAAACCAACATTCTAATCGGATTAATAATGGTTAATACAATTTTCTTATATAAGGTTCAACCGCTCTTTTATCTTTTGTTAATTAGCTTACGTGGGTAACAGTTTCTTGAATTGATTGTAGTCACCAACCAAACCATGCCAGTCTCTTAGGCTGAAAACCCACTTTTTCCATTAGAATTAGGATTTAGACTAACATAGGTTTAACATAGAATTAGAATAGAATTAACATAGATTAGATAACCAAGATATTAGTTAAATTGATAGATTTAACCTCGCTCTCAGTGATCGACACCCTACTTATCACGAAACTACTACCGATTGGGTACACTGCCCGTTAAAGTGTTTTTTTTGGTTGAGTCGGCAAAATATAAATTTAAAACTTGAATCATATAAAAAAACAAACCTATACTACAACACATCAAGTTTTTGGCGCCGTTGCCAGGGAGTGAAGTTGTTTAATTCTTGTTTTTATTAGTGTTTTAGTTTAGTGTAGCTTATATTAATTTGCATTTTTGTGTGTTTAATTTTCTGCATTGTATATTTTTTCATATTGTGTGTTTGTGTGAATTATTCGAAGTACGCTTTAAAATTTTTTAAACCAATACGGCGTATCTAATTTATTGGATACGGCGTATAAATTTTTTTCAAACCAACACAGCGTATTCGACTCTATCATCCATACGGCATATTCAGTTCACTAAATACAACGTATTAAGCTAGTTGGCAGTTTTCTTTCCTAGAGAATTTATTACAGGTCACAATGGACGACCCCAACATTAATATGGAGGAGTATATCAGGCTTGAGGAAGAAAAAGCTCGTAGGCATGGGAAAGTGTTTAATTGGGAAACTGCTACGTATGGTAAGATCTGGGATAATGAAGACGTTCACGACCTTGGATCTGTTAAAACTGAATTCCCAGCTATAGTCTTTAAGGACACGTTAACATCTGAAGCAACACTCTCGTGTGAACCTACGGTAAGTTCTCTTAACGATGAAATTGACTTTAGAATATCGTTTGACGAATCCGACGATGAAGATTGCATGGTAATTTTTGACAAAAAATCATTTTCCAACAAAATAATTTTTGTCAACAACTTAAAAACGGCTTCGAAAAATGATAATGAAAAAGTCAATATGCCTTCGTTCCCACCACCCGAGCCCACAATCAGTTATTTTGATGATTTAGACTTCTTTAAAGATTTCGAGAAAGAATTTCCAGCCATTGTTTACAATGATGCTCAAACGTCTAAATAAGATTTCTTAACTGAACCAACTTTAAATCCTCAACATATCGGTGAATTTGATTTGAAAAGTGAAACATCATTGTCCAAATGTGATGAAGAGGAAGAAAACATTTTATACTTTAATGATTTATTTCTTTTTAACGTAATTTGTCCCGATGATTCAAAATCGGATAAGGACAATGATGATGATGAGATCGATATTAAACAATTTTCGAGGAATAATGAATCAAATACTGATGTTGGTGCCTATGCGCATGGGTCAAATAAGCTTTTGAAAAAAGTCATGATACATCTAATAAATTTTTCAAAACTAGAATTTTTATCAAGGAATTAAATTTTAATCACATGACTTGGAATCATCTTAACAAATGGATGTCATTCATTTTCCTAATCAAGAATTTGTATGTGCCATTTGGCATCCCGTTCGACCCCAAATTGTTTTATAAGGATGGGATTAAATTAGGGCAAGTCTAACTTAAAGACTTTTCTGTAAACAAAAGTGCTTGCCGGGAGACAACCCGGAATGTATTTTCAATTTTTATCGAGTCTGTCTTCCCAGACTGTCTATACGGCGTATCCAAAAACCATGGATACATCGTATTAGCTAACTGGACGTTATCCAGTCTTTATTTTCAGCACAGTCTATACGACGTATTCATTAAATGAATACAACGTAACAAGCATCAATACAGCGTATCCTGGGGAATGGATATGACGTATCGACTTCCTGTATAGTTTTAAGTATTTATTTCGAGTCTAACCAAACGAATACACCGAGATAGAATTGCATTTGTTTTCTGAGAATTTACACAGGACCTCGTGAAAGAAATATCGACGAATATTGGTGGAGAATTTACAAATCTGGAGATCTTGAAGTGTTGGTGTGACTTATAAATAAACGCGTATCCGTTCCACCCCATACGACGTACTGAATGTCTAGACGTTATCCGGCTTTACTTTTTATGCACTTTAAAAACAATATTGTCAGTTCTGCGAATACGCCGTATACATAACTTGAAGACGCCGGTATCCACAAACTGACCCGTATCTAAGTTGTTTTAGTTTAGTTTAAATTAACCGTAGTACCAAAGATATGATGCACCTGTTTATTTCCTATATTTTTTACGCAGTACATCGTGAAGGAAATATCAACGAATATGGTAGGAGATTTACGAATCAGAAATCATGAAGTGTTGAGTCCCTTGAAACTCAAGACGGCTGTTCAACACAAATCTTGCTCATAAACGCAAATTAGAGAATCTACCGAGCAAATATCAGGGGAGTTTCTCATTCTAATTCTTTTTAAATTCCCGTATTTAATGTTTTATATATACAACAGAACGTTGTATAATACAAGTGGGGGGATGGAAATAGATGACCACTTGTCCTAATTTTTCACAATAAATGCTTAAATATGCTAAAATTTAAAAAAAAATTCAAGCATACTTTTGTGAAATTACATGTTATATAACACGCACACAATAACCCTGTTAGATCATGTGAGGATTATAACTTTCCGTTTCCAAATGAATTACCAAATCTACAAAATATGAGTGTCACGGTGATGTTGTAAGACTTAGAACTTGGCTTGGTATGATCTATTCGAGACCAAAAAACAAATTTTTTTTATAATGACTCTTATGGATTTAATTGAGTAACTTGTTTAAATTGGTTAAATCTTTTAAGGATTAACAAACCAAATGCCTTTACAAGTTGTTTATTAACAACTACACCGGTTAGTTAACCACCCTTTAAAAACCTGCACTCTTCATCTTTAGAGTGAATGATCCACTAGAACAACCCTAAGAGCCAACCTTTAGGAATTTACACACTATCTTTCATACAGCCTTACACCTAACCTACCCTGTTAGATTAATAGTTGCTTAAAGTGTAAAGTTTTTGTATTGTCTCGAGTCTTGTGCCATTTTCTATCTTTGTTGAGGGTTGGAACAATTTACACATAGCAAAAGGAATGTATATTTAGTAGTCAAAGCTCATGTGATTTTACTACGACACAATTATAGGAGGAAAACCGAAGAACGAAGAAATTAGTCGAAGAATTTATCCGGAATTATTTATGAATGGTGAAGATGGTGAAACTACACCGAGATTTGAAGTATTATTAAAAAAAAATCGAAAAAATAGAAAATTCGCAAAAAAAAGAGAAGGAAAGTTTGAAGATAATCGTTTCGCAAAAAGCATTACCGAAGGAATTATACGAAGGATCGATTATTCGTTGATACGTCTAAAAATCAATGATGTAGAGTATTGTACAAAGTGGAAGATATCGCCACTTGCCTTGTAGAGTATGTAAAGTTTTGGGAAGATTGGGAAGTTGACCGTTACGGGAACGCCAACTTAGGTTGTTGTTTTTGATCTATGATCAAGAGAAACGTGTAAATAGTTTGGTCTTTAATCATGGTAACGGGTCAGAAATAAGTGTATATCAACTTGTAACTTAATCTTAAATCTATTTGTTTCCTTGATTTTTATTTAACAACATTTACTTCCCTCTCAACCTGATGATTAGGCCGCAGGTTTTTAACGCGAATGAGCGCAATTTTTTCGAGCATAGCTGTCTATCCGACGTTACAAACAGCCATGTATGCATGTCTTAGCTGCCCGTGGTTTAACGACTTTTGTTGAAAGTTATAAGTTTCCACCCTAATCATTCTTCAACTTAAACCGTTGGTTAAATTCGATGGGGATGTGATCTGAACACACATGTCTATCCGGCGTTCCGGGTGTGTATGTACGCTTTAGCTACCTTGTTTGAGTGGTACTTTTGGTGAAAGATTGTAGAATGATCAAACCGTACGCCTTTCCATACAAAAAAACACATATTTACCTTTATAAACTTGTTACTCCTTGGCTTTAGTGGTGGAGATTGATGTATCCTTGCCAAGCTTATGATAGAATACGACCGCGTGCACGACCGTGAGCATTGAGCGAATTAGTTTACAAGTTACCCACATAGATAATAGTATAATTGTGTGTTTTTTCATATTCCTATTTCGTGAGGTGTTTGGTTGTGTACTTGTAATAGATCGAATAAGTGCTTTAACAGAAAATATCCTTAAGATACATTTTTATAAACTTCTAAAGGCTACTTGAGGACAAGTAGGATTCAAGTTGGGGGATATTTGATGACATCAAATAACGTCTATTTTATAGCATCCTTTATCCATGTTATAATTAACCCATTTTGTATAGTTATTGTCTAAGAATTGTTACTTTAATCGTTATATTTGAGAATTTCAGTAATTAAGGAGTAAATGGTGAAACTATAGCAAAATGCGCCATCTGTGAGCTTAAGTTTGAAGATAATTTGAAGATTATTGTTCTGAAGACCAATACGCCGTATCTATCAAGGAAGATACGACTATCCGTGCCTGCACTCACCAAAGACCACAAAAGGAATGAAGATCAATACGCCATATCCTGAGGACTCAATACGCCATATTCAAGATATGAATCAAATATAATATTCTGGAAATATATCAAAACGAGGTCCTACTCTATTAAAATCCCCAATACGCCGTATCCAATACATGGATACACCGTATCCAATCGACTTCCAGACCTTATAAATAGAAAACTCAAAAACAAGTTTTAAGTGTGCTAAATCATATTCTCGATACCTAAACCACAAAAGTCGATTTTGGAGAAAAAGAGCAGAAGAGTTCGAGCAACGTATTCAATTCCATAGGAGACATCGTTTAATTCCATATACTTTAGTAATCGTTTAGTTTTTTGGTTCATCGTTAACTCGGTTATTTACCTGGCTAAATTTATTACTCTAGTATTTATTTAGAGTTTGAAGGCTAATACCTTTCGGGGTATTAGCCTTAATTATGCAGATCTAAATGTTTGGTATTTGTTTATATCGATTTTCTGATTTAGTGTTTAGTGCTTTGTTTATGCTTATCCAATTATACTGTTTACGCAATTTGAATGCGACCTATCATTCAAATGGATCTAGCAAAGTGGACCAAGTGGATCTAGAGTCCAGGATAACTCTCTATATAGTAATTTATACATCTAGAATAATAGTTACACAAGTATTGTCCTTCTAAGTCTGTGTCTAGGATACGCTTCAGCTTAACAGTTTAATTGGATATTACCGATGGTTTAATGATCGTGTTTGACTCGCATTGTGACCTAGATAATTCAAAAAATAATGTTCTGATTCCATTGGATAGTTGGACAAGTGGACTACTAGTGTATAGATTGCCATTAAAGGCAGTAGTGGGTAAAGTCTCAACTAGGGATTAACAAGAACAACCCATTGCTTTAAATCCATAAGATAGATTAAAATCAGCAAATAATTGATGCTTTAGCGGATGCTATATTGTGACAAAATTATGTGTCTAGGTCCTAGGATATGTAACGGCCTAAGTCTTAATAATGATATGCCACATCGAGAGAAAATCATTTTGCACTTAATAAACAAACAATGTTCTATATGCGATAATAATGACAAATACAGTTTTCTTATATAAGGTTCGCTGCTCTTTTTATCTTTGTCTATCATCTTGCGTGGTAAATCAGTGTCTTAGAATTGATTGTAGTCACCGACCAAACCCGTGCCAGTCTCTTAGCTGAAAAACCCCCTTGTTTCCCATTAGAACTAGATTTAGACTGACATAGGTTTAACATTGGATTAGAATAGAAATTAACATTGATTAATAACCAAGATATTAATTATTAATAAATATTAACCTCGCTCTTAGTTTAACGACACCCTACTTACCACGAAACTACTATCGATCGGGTACACTGCCCTTTAAAGTGTTGTTTTTGGTTGAGTCGGCAAAATATAAATTTAAAACTTAAATCAATAAAATATACACCACACAACGACACATCAAAAGCCTACTGACAATAAAAGGAATGATAGGATCTCGCAAACACCAAGTAAGAACATGGAGAATAAAGTAGAAGCCCAACCGATGTAAAGTTACTAAAAAGAAACGTGTTGTGAAACCTATTTGTGATGTTAAGCATATCAAAGTAAAATGAGAATTCTGATCTTAAATTGTGCTACATGTAAGAATCTTTGTATTGATGAAAGTTTATGATAAGTGTACTTCTTGATGTTAGTGAAAACTGTGAATAGCATGCTAAATCTGCTAAGAAACATAAAAAACAAAATATTTGGAAACCTACGGGTCATGTATTCACTGAAGTAGGACTTAAGTGGAAACCAACAAGCAGAACCTTTACTATAGTTGGTAATTCATTCCCTTTAACTAGGATCACTTCAGCTAATGTAGTGCCTCCTAAGAAAACCACTTCCCACTCAGTTGAAACACAAAAACCAGAGCTTAAAGTATACATCAAGAAACCGAAAAATGTTAAAAATGTAGGTTCGAGTCAAAAGGCTAAGGTTGTCCAGATTGTTCTTTGGTATCTGGACTCCGGATGTTCGAAACATATGACAGGGAACCGCTCTCAGCTCATGAACTTTGTTAGTAAATTTTTGGTTACAGTTAGATTCGAGAACGACCATATTGCAAGAATTATGGGGTATGGTGACTATCAGCTAGGAAATGTTACTATTTCAAGAGTATACTACGTCAAGGGGCTTGGACATAACTTTTTTTCTGTTGGTCAATTTTGCAACGCGGATCTTGAAGTTTCATTTCAAAAAAACACTTGCTTTATTCGTAATTTAGAAGGTGTTGATCTACTTTTTGGATCCCGAGACACAAATTTGTACACAATTTCTCTTGATGACATGCTTAAAACATCTCTGATCTATCTTCTATCCAAAGCGTCAAAGACTAAGAGCTGGTTATGGCACCGTCGGTTATCACATCTTAACTTTGGTACTATTAACAAGCTAGCTAAAGACGGTCTTGCACGAGGCATTCCAAGGCTTAAATTTCAAAAAGATCATCTGTGTTCAGCATGTGCATTTTGAAAAAGCAAGAAATCCTCTCATCAACCCAAAGCTGAAGACACTAACCAGGAAACACTATATCTTTTGGATTTGTGTAGCCCGATGCATGTGGCGAGTATTAATGGGAAAAGGTATATCTTAGTGATTGTCTACGATTACTTAAGATTTACTTGGGTTAAATTTTTAAGGACAAAAGATGAAGTTCCTAAGGCCATCATTAAACGCATCAAAAATATTCAAGTTCGTTTGAATGCCATTGTCCATAATGTTTGAACAGATAATGGAACCGAATTTGTCAATCAGACACTTTGTGAATTTTATGAAAATGTGGGCATCTCGAATCAAACATCTGTTGCCCGCACTCCTCAGCAGAACGACATTGTTGAAAGGCGAAACCGAACTCTTGTAGAAGCTGCTCGTACAATGTTAATATTTTCTAAAGCTCTATTATTTTTATGGGCCGAAGCAATCAATACAGCCTGTTACATCCAAAACCGTTCTTTAATCCGCCTTTGATATAACAAAACTCCATATGAGCTTATGCAAGATAAGAAACTGGATTTATCATTCTTTCATGTCTTTGGTGCACTTTGTTATCCTACCAATGACAATGACGACCTGGGTAAATTAGATGCAAAAGCTAACATTGGTATTTTCGTTGGTTACGCGCCCGTAAAGAAAGTGTTCATAATCTACAACAAAAGAACCCGGAAAATTATAGAAACAATTCATGTGACATTCGATAAGCTGATAGCAATGGCTTTTGAACAATTTAGTTCAAGACCCGGGCTTCATTCTATGACTCCTGTAACATCCAGTTCAGGACTCGTTCCAAATACTGTTTCTTAACAACCTTATATTCCACTACCAAAAGCTGATTGGGATCGCTTGTTTCAGCCTATGTTCGATGAATACTTCACTTATCCATCAATTGTTGTTTCTCCAGTTCAAGAAGCTGCTGCTCTGAGAGTTGTAGTTTTAGCCGATTCTCCTGTGTCAACTTCCATTGACAAGGATGCTCCATCAACAAGTATTCCATCAACACAAGAACTAGAAAATTATCCAAAAATTTCTCAAGGTTTTGAAGAATTACCAAAAACACCAACTTTTCGTGATGATCCACTTCATGAATCTCTTCATGAAGACTCGACTTCTCAAGGATCATCATCGAATGTGAGACAAACCCACTCTCTATTTGAACACCTTGGTAGATGGACTAAGGATCATCCTATAGCAAACTTAATCGGCAATCCTTCTCGCTCTGTCTCTATGAGAAAGCAACTCCAAACTAACGCCATGTGGTGTTATTTTGATGTCTTTTTGACTTCGATAAAACTAAATAACTTCAAACAAGCAATGACCGAACCATCATGGATCGATGCAATGCAAGAATAAATTCACGAATTTCAAAGACTAGAAGTTTAGGAATTGATGTCGTGTCCAGATAAAGTGCTTTTGATCAAACTAAAGTGTAGTTATAAGGTCAAGACGGATGAATTAGGCGGGGTACTAAAGAATGAGGCTAGACTAGTTGCTCAAGGATTTAGAAAAGAAGAGGGAATCAATTTCAAGGAATCATTTGCATCGGTTTCTATAATAGAGGCCATCCGTATCTTCATAGTAAATGTCGCTCATAAGAATATGATGATCTACCAAATGGATGTCAAAACGGCTTTCTTAAATGACGATATCAAAGAAGAGGTCTACGTTTCTCAATCAGAAGGATTTGTTGATCAGGACAACCCATCACATGTGTACAAGCTCAAAAATTCCCTCTACGGTCTCAAACAAACACCACGTGCTTGGTACGACATGTTGTCAAGCATCCTAATCTCACAACATTTCTCCAAAGGTGCAGTTGATCCTACACTCTTCACATGACAAGCTGGTAACGACTTATTACTGGTACAAATTTATGTTGACGATATAATATTTGCCTTCACTAATACTGCCATGTGTAATGAGTTTGCTAATCAAATGACCACTAAGTTTAAGATGTCAATGATAGGGCAGATGTCATTCTTTTTAGGATTACAAATTTCTCAAAGTCCTAGAGGCATCTTTATAAACCAATCTAAATATGCTTCTGAAATTATTAAAAAATATGGTATGCTAACTAGTGATTCTGTAGACACACCTATGGTAGAAAAGAGTAAACTGGATGAAGATATACAAGGGAAACTAGTTGATGCTACACTTTACCATGTAATGATTGGCTCCCTTATGTATCTGACATCAAATAGACCAGACCTTATTTATGTAGTCTGCTTATGTGCCCGGTATCAGGCAAAGCCTATCGAAAGCACTTAAATGCGGTTAAGCGGATCTTTCGATACCTAAAGGGATCCATTAACATGGGTCTCTGGTACTTGAAGGATATCGGTATGTCTATGACAGCATATGTAGATGCAGATCACGCGGGGTGTCAAGACACTAGACGCAGTACATCAGGAAGTGCTTAATTCTTAGGTGATAAACTTGTTAGCTGGTCTTCAAAGAAGCAAAAGTGCACTGCCATCTCGAGTACATAGGCTGAATATATTGCTTTATCTGGGTGTTGTGCTCAAATCCTATGGATGCGTTCACAGCTAACAGATTATGGCTTTCAATTCAATAAGATTCCTCTGTACTGCGACAACAAGAGTGCGATTGCTCTATGCTGCAACAATGTTCAACACTCACGAGCCAAGCACATCGATGTTCGCTACCATTTTATAAAGGAGCAAGTGGAGAATGGAATCGTGGAGCTATACTTTGTCCGGACTGAATACCAACTGGCTGACATCTTCACCAAACCTTTGCCAAGAGAAAGATTCAACTTCTTGATCGAAAAGCTCGGTATGAGAAGCATGTCTCCGGAAACGTTGAAACGTCTGGCAGAGGAAACGGACGAGTGATGGTGGTAACTCATATCCTGTATCATATGTACATAAGAAAACATAAAAACACAAAAATATTTTTCTTTTATATAAATTTTTCAAAAAGAAAATTAAAAATTAAAAAATCAGAAAAATATAAAAATATGTATCTCTGGCATGTCTTCTGAAAATCGATAACATTTACGGCCTTAGAAATGTCATTTAATAATGATACGAGGCTGTAAATGAAGTTCGAGCAGAAGTTCCAAAAGCTTTCAAAACATGCCAAAATGGCTTGCTATTATTTCAGATAACAACCCGGTCATCATCTTAAAGGCAAGTATTTCAAAAAGAAAACTTGACCTTATAACAGGAATTTATTCTCGGGCATGGTCTACTTTATGACCATGCAAAGGCTTGTGTTTACTTTGCAACACAACCCGTGCTTCCTTTATACAAATTAATGTATGTGTCAATGCATTTCTTTGTCAAAATAAGAGAAATCTTATTGTTATTGGTAAAAAGTTGTCTTCACAATGAATCAGTGTTTTTAGTAATCACAAAAAGATTTTTCAAAGACAACTCGACCACTCAAACAATGACAACAGTTCTTTAAATAGAAAACATGTCATCATTTGAGGGGGAGAATGTGTCATCCAATAATCTTTTAAAACGGTCTTTCAAAATAAGTCACGGAATAAACGGATAAAGTTTTTGATAATGACAGATCATAATTTCAAGGGGAGTTAATTTATATTAATTTTAAGAGCTTTAGATGTCATTTATTTCAAACTTTAGGGACTTATTTGCAATTTAAGACTTAGTTGATTCTCACGGAATAGATTTAAGCTTAACAATTCTTCGAACACGATCTCAAGTATATGTGCGTACTAGGTTTTGCTGATTCCGAGGTATCGAAACCAGTAAGGGGGAAAGAATAGGTATACAAAAAAGATAATGAGTACACGTGATAAAATTCATACCCTATTCTCATTTTAGGTCATTTCGGGAAGACAAATGTCATAACCGCAGAGAAAATTAGTGCCTAACTTGTTACTTTTGGGTACACTATTTCAACTACATAGGGGTAGAGATATCTTGTGATTTCAAGTATGCATCATTTAAGATACTAGGGGGAAGTGTTGTCAGAAGATTTATTCTAGCGTGAGGAGATTGGTTACCGATTGAATTAATGCTTCGTTTAACGGTTAATCACTAAGCTTATTTTTTAAAAGGGAGTAGAATTAGTTGATGTTGGGATTCTTGATTTGATGAGACAAAGTGAATAAAAGAATGAAACAAGATGGAAACAAGAAGGACCAAAATTGTCATCATGAAGTTCTACA